>UELV01175128.1:0-39918 GCA_900490015.1 Megastigmus stigmatizans | reverse complement strand
ATATATACGTATATATAGCCGCGATGGGATTTTCAATTGTCCCATTTTCGTGGTAGGATGCTCATGGCCTGTAGCACCGAACTGGAGGCGGTAGTGGTGCTGTGTACTAGTGCTGTACTCTCTCTCTCTCTCTCTCTCTCTCTCTCTCTCTCTTTCTCTCTGCTCTATAGCTCTTTGACTCTCTGGCTTTGGTTTGCAGCAGCAGCAGCAGCAACAGCAGCAGCAGCTCTCAGGTGAAAGGCGCGAATCCGTTCGAGTATATTAGCCTCGAGTGAGCGAGACGCAGGAGCGGCGGCAGCGGTGCTTTTTAGCTGCGCGCGGATGGCTCTTCTCTCTCTCTCTCTCTATAAGCCCCGATGTCGGTACGTTTCGCTCAGCGCGGATTATTTTACTCCTACTCTCGCTATACCTATATAGGTATACCAGTATTAGCGCGGCGCGTTCTATTGCGATATTCGCCGAGAACCGGCCGATTCCGAAGTGCGATCCGCGGAGCATCGGTTATATTTCGTTTGTTTTGATCTCCCGCGTAGTATAGCGCCGGGAGCAGGCCATCGAGTCGAAAGGTGCACGGTACCTATGTACCACCAGCTCAGAGTTTAGCTGCGAAAGGAAATCATGTTTAAACCAGGGAATATTCACTGCGCGGCGCGTCTCGGCTTTCTTGCCCCTCTTTTGCGCTAATAAGTCACTTTGTTGCCAGTCATTCTCTCACCGAGCAGATCATATTATATTACTAAACTCGCCTGGAAATTCGAGATTCGGCTCCCGAGTCGAGTTCATTGCCATTATTATAGGCTGGACATTTTATCTTTTACGCGTAATAAATGTTCTTAATTTAGCTAGTTCGATGCAAGCTATTTGCGATTCGAAAATTTCAAGCAAACGTAACATTCCAATTACAGCGGGGAGATAATTTCGTGGCAAATCGCTACCGTGCGCCATAAGAATCCGTAAGAAATTTCAGAAATACCGAAAGCATAAAAGTGCGTAGCGAGTACCACGATTTCAAGAGTCCGCGCGCGAGAACATTCAATACCCGTGCAATAAAATAATGTGAACCGTACATGCCGAGCTTGGATACGCGCCTAACTAAAACTATGGAAATTGCCGATAGAAAATGGTCGAGCAACCGAATGTAACGACCGCGGCGTGGGTGCAATAAAAGAAAATTTGAAAATTCATTATAATACTCCCGAGTAAATACGGAAATTTCGACTAAGTTGGGATAATAAAGAATTTCCCTGCGCTGCAGCGTAACGTGTTATATATTTGCTGTTTTGCGTTTGTTCGTCGGTAAAAATTAACGTTTTCAACTGGAAAGAACAAAAGTTTTGCATTATTCAAACAAGTTGCTGTTATGAAGTAGGATCTTGAAGTATTTTTAAGTGATATGTATGAATCGAAATGTTAACGCACTTTATGTAATTTCATTCAACACTGATTACCATATTGAATTTTTTAATTAATTTAATGTTCTACTTAAAAATTTGGATAATATAACTTGAGCTGTTTTTAAAGATATGCTCTGAATCACATATGCTGAGATTAAAACATTGAAAGAACCAGTTCATTAAGTATTATAATTTACAGGATGTTTTTTAAAACAGTGTGAATTATAGTTTTGAACTTGACTTTTTTTTAATATAAAACGAAAAGCTGCAAGAAGTGTGACTTGTACGTAAGGTTATAAATGTAATTGTATTGTCTGAATTTATTTATTTAAAAATACATTCAGTTTTATATATACGTGCGTGTGCTCGATGTTTTCAAAACACGACCTACTCAAGGATTCATGCTTTATGCATTTGGAAATAAATATTTTCATATCAATCGTACAATAAGAAATATCTTTTGTACTTCCTGGTATGGTAGCGTTATTGGGAATAAAAAAATTTATCTTACTCGAATTATTTTATATCGATATGCATTAATAAAAATCTACTAGTTCAAGTCGAAAAGAAATGTCAAAATGTTTTCGATTCCTCCTAAATTTACGACGAGGAAGGAAAACCGTTCCTTTATGTAATTAATACAGGCTTGAGACTTTTCTTCGAATATAAATGTTACACCTTTTTTGCATTATCTGCATTTATATAACCGCCATTCGGTCACTCGTTCTCCAGACATGGATTTATCATGCATTTATCTTCGCCGAAAGTGGAATGTCAAAGTGAAAAGAGAAACAATTATTATTATGCTCGTAAGCGAAGAAATGCATCGGGCGTGCGAGCCAAAAACCCGTTCGTCAAGCGCATAATGCAATTTTTATGTTTTTGTTTTGCAAAAAGGAATAAAACTTTATGGCTTCCGCACGCGGAAAACTTCTGCCTCGAGTTTTCCTCAACCGGCGCGAGTCCCTCCGATTCCTAATTCCAGTCGTCCGTAAATCAAACCTTATTTTATGGTTATAAAAATTCAATAAATGAAATAAAAAGCGTTATATAATAATTTCATAGCGATCGGAAAAAGAATAGCGAATTTTCACCCGGAGATTTTTGCACCTTTGTGGTGCGCGATAATGCGTAACGCGCATGGGAAATAAAGTTTAATATCAAAAATAAACATCCGCGCGCTGTTGAATTATTATCTGTTTCGAATTTTATAAGAACAAGTGAAGATACGTTCACTTTTATAACTGTGCATCCTTATCGTGTGCAGGTATACGTATAGAGGCACATTACTTTCTCAACCAAGTACTAATGATCGTATTCTTATGTAGTAAAAAGCTTGATTCCACGCTCTCTAATACTTTTTCAGTTTTTTTTCTCTCCGAATATAAACGGGATGATTTTTTCATTCTGAAAATACAGCGGAAGTTTCACTGCTATTACCCTGGTCAAAACTCCAATCAAAGTACAGTCCTTTTGCACGAATATCCTATTCGAAAAGCCAATGAAAAAACTGTATTTTTTATTTCTCCAAATGCGCTCTATTTTTAAATCGCGACGAAATTCAAAATGCACACGTACGGAGCTATAGAGAAACAAATTTCCGCACGAATGAAACAATTCTACGTTTCTATTCCGAGCAAAAAAGCGATGAGCGAAGGAGGAAATAAAGTTTATTATCGGGCCATGCCGACGAAGAGCGATCCATGTCGAATTCTTCTAATGCGCTCAAGGCTTTACAGTCCACTGTCTCGCGACGTGTGTGGCTCTCATATTTCTAAAAGTTGAACTTTTGTCGATACAAGCGAAACGCAAACTAATGCCGTTTTTTGCAGGTGAAAATGGCCGCGGACGTAGATACGCACCGAGAATAAACATTAAGTTTTTAGGAAAGAGAAGGCTCAGCAAGGTTAATTCGGTCACAAGTGGGCCGCACGTTTTCCCGAAAAGATACAAAAAATGACAGTCCACTTTTTTGAGCCAAGGTAAGGTCCGAAAAGACACGGGCTCTAAAACAATGAGATCGTTTCACTATTGTTTGCGCACATTTCGAGAACGTCAAAAATTATTTTATGCAACGTTGATTAATTATTGTTGAATGAATGCAGTTTACCTTTACAAAAGCTACATTGTATCGTATGCTAATGAGAGTTGAGGTATTTATTTAACTAGTTTTTTATAAGTAAAGCTGTGCGAAGCAAAAGTGATGAAATTTTCTCAACAAATTACTGCAGATCAGTTTTGCAAGCAAGAAAAGATTAAAGTTCGAGCAATAAAACTTTTCTCACAGTTCGTTCGGCTGTGATACTGGCCAGCAGAGTTATGCAGCTTTAAATATCAAAAGCTATGTTTTACAAATAAGAATTCTTTTTTAGTTTTTCGTGCGAAAATCCGAAACTCGCATTGGTGAACTGCAAAAAAACTGTATCGAGGAAAACTTGTTCAAGAACAAAAAAGAACAGATGTTTAAAGTCTTGGAAAATCGTTAACCATATAGCTTTGATGTTCTTTTTATGGTATTCAAGTAGTGTAATCTCATGTTATTGTGTTTATGATCTTTATTAAACAGAAAAGAAGTAAATATGGAAATTTGAAAAATTCGATCTTTTCTTTCTTTCCATTTGAAAACACTTTTAAAGATATAAGACGCTAGATAAACTCTATAGGTTCAGGAATATTTTTAACATATATTAACTTACGAAAGTCAACATGTCATTGAATCACAAAAGAAAACTGATCTCTTATCGACGTTGGCAACGGATTCATGTAGACATGTATGCAGCCGCACACACAAAGACTTAAATAATTTTAAATGAAATCCCGTGAAAAGTCCATCAACTAGTGTAAATCAATCATAAAAACAATTTTCCGTGTCGAGACACCGTCGCCGAGAAAGAGCAAACCACCTTCTAGCTCTTCTACAATAGGACAACTTTTCCAGCTGCAAAGATCATCATCAACATCATCCTTCAAGAGGTAAGCGACTACTCACCACATAAATTATCCCTCCGAAAAGGAAGCAGGAGCGAGAAAAAAAAGGCAAAGACAGCCAATCCAATCTCCGATCCACTTATCGAATTTCCCTATATATCCACACACACGAAAAATTACTAATGTGTCCGTCTTTTTTAATAGTTCATGACTCACGTCTTATTTACAGCTGCTAATATTGCAGTTATATCTTCTGTTGGTCTGTCTTTCTCTAGCAGGGGAAAACGGGGCGCAATGAACATTTACTGGCAAAGCGAGTATTTTAATTCGTTCGTTGAACAAAGATCAAGGGTTGTTCTATTTGCCACGGTGTTAGAAAGGACAATGCATATACGGATCACGAAAAATTGATGTTGTCACCGTGTAATTTAAATGGCACTAGACAGCTGGTTTAGTGTGTCGTAGAACCTGTTTCAATGAATTTTAATCAATCCGGAAATCAGTAAAAGGCTCTACCATACATTTCAAACATCATTGATGGTTTGGTGGACTTTAAATTGTCGTTAGCATCGAGAAATATAATTAAATGAGATCCTATTTTATGAAAGCTGCATAATTTAATATAAATAATTTGTCTATGAATATTTATTTAAACTGTAAACCGCACATTTCAGAACTTATAGTTTTCTAATAAGAAAATAAATCTTTTTTATTACTGTCATAATATCATTGTATACAGCGCTATAAATTCTACTATTAAATATTATTCATCTCGGCTTTGATGCGAGGCGTAGCAAACTATATCTTGTTTTTCCCTTGAAAAATTGAGGGAAAAAATGACAAAGTCCATCACGAAAAGTAGATGAATTCTATAATTGAAGCTCGATACCGAAGAGTATTTTAGCTCCGTGCCGAGCTGTCAAAGAGAATAAACAGAAAAGTTTAGTCGTGCCCATCGCGCCCCGCTTTCCCCCCGATCGTAAGCCAGCAGCAGCAGCAGCAGCGCCTGACCCAGCAACTTTCTCGACCATGACTGGAGTGGGGGGGAAAAGAGCGAGCGAGAGGGATATAGAGAGGCGCCGAGGCAAACGGCGACGGTGAAAGGTCTTCGTTTCTACTCCTCGGCACTAGCAGGTACAGAACAGCTCCGGTACGCACACACCGTTATACAGAGACAGAGTGAGAAGGAAGGAACAAGAGACAGAGAGGGAGAGACGGAGAGAGAAGGATTGGGTGCTAGAGAGGCCCGAGAAGAGCGAAGCATAGTCAGTAGTTCTCGAGCACTTGTGTAAAGATGAAGGAACCGTGGAAGAAGACGTGCAACGGTGAGCAATCTAACTTGGTTTCTTTTTTTTCTTTCCCATTTCAATTTTCAACATCGAACGCAGCTGTGTTCCATTTGACGTCGACTGCTGTTGCTAAGCTGTGCTCCTCGGCCCGCGCGGCTCACTCGTTGCTCTTTCGCACTGTTATATTTTTGCTTATT
The DNA here is from genome assembly GCA_900490015.1 of Megastigmus stigmatizans. Taxonomy (NCBI): domain Eukaryota; kingdom Metazoa; phylum Arthropoda; class Insecta; order Hymenoptera; family Megastigmidae; genus Megastigmus; species Megastigmus stigmatizans. The sequence goes on along the minus strand of UELV01175128.1, from coordinate 34,110 downwards.
TCCTTTTTGGTGCGGTATTCGCTTCGAGCGCTGAGCCATGACTATTGGGCTCGGTAACCAATTTTTTTGTTCTCGCTTCCCCCTTTTACGGTGGACTTCTGTGCTGGCTTATTATGCAATTATAGAAAGAGAACGAGAGACAGCGCGAAAGAGCCGGTTAAGTGTGCACCGTAAAAATGTCGCGCGGACTCGATGTTTTTTTTTTGACTTCATTTCCTAGCTCTAAAATTAAAGTTGAAAGGCTGAAATGTCGGATTACGTAGGAGTCAAAATAGTTAAAAATCGTACTGGATAAGCGCGAATTTTGTTCCGAGTCGAGATTAAGCAAAACCCATTTCGCAAGTAGTTCAAGCTAAACGCGTACATTTTTACGACAAGTAATTTAATGACATCGAAAGCTAGTGATCATACTTTCTAATGATTTTAAAGTGAAATTCAATCTAAAGTGTCGATCAAAGTAAAAATTAAATATTACTCGGATTATCTGAGTTTTTATGATTACTACAATTTTCACCGCAAAAGGTTTTGAGGTCAAATTAAATTGTCAAAATAAGCAATCACTAGTTTCTAAAATTTTTACCAAGTCCAAAACAAGCTAATATAAAGAGTAGCAGCATTGTCATTTTCGTTAATGCATTCGATTACTTAATTTTTGCAGTATCAAAGTGGTATCATTTTAAATTCTCGAAATTATACCGAAATAAAAATAAGAAAAGTGTTTTTCAATAATATTATTAGTTGTACATTGGTTTTTGTGAAAGTGTTACAATTATATAAAAAGCCACAAGCGGATTGAAAATTATCATACACCCGCGAGATAGGAAGACTTGGCAACGCAGCGTCGCGACCGTTCGCACTCTCCTTATAAAGCGAGCCTATGCAGAAAAGTCCTTTTCCACGAGAGAATCCATTCTAAAGATCGTTTAAAATAAGTAATCGTCCGTACTTCTCTTCTTCTCCTTTTTATTGCGGTGAGACTTGATAACATTTGAACACGTAAAATCATTTCAAGACGAGTGTTTTATGTTTTGGTCCTGTTCGCAATTACGAAACTCAAATGCATCTGTCTCATGGAATTCAAAACACTCATTAACTTGCACATTACAAAACACTCGGATGAATTTCAAGTCGTGTATATATGTATACATATACATACGTGTATATATATAAAGATTATCCTTGGAAAAGTCATCGTTACTGCAATCTTATGTAAGCTTGCAATAAATATACGGTCTTTTTTCTTCTTAAAGAAATTTCTTGAGAAATCTTTGGATAAAAATCAGTTATTCACTTGAGTCGCGAGTTATATAAAGTACACCGCGTATCACCATAGCGACATTAAGTATCTGCAATATTTATCCATGAGATTTTTGCATTTAATAATAAGAAACTGCTTATGGGAAATTTCCATCCTTGAAGGTGCGACAGACTAGAAGTTTTATTTATTAATGAACAAACTGTGACTATGATTATTTATTTCCTTAGTTATTCACAATTCTAAATTGTAATAAGGGATTTCTATCTGCGGTAAAGGAGAAAGTGTATTACGAATTTTTCGTAAAATATAATTATTAGAGCATTTCAATTTAGCAAATAAAAGTTACAACCGGTTATTCGCTTGGAGGCCTCAATTATGTGTCTACGGAGAAAGCATGTAAAGTAACTTAGAAAAAAGTATAAAGCGCAACAGTATGCAGTATGCGTTGGCAGTTCGAAAGTACTGCTGCCATTTAAAGGAAATTTCTTTTGAAAATTCATCTAGAAAAATTTTTTATTTCCAATTTTTATGTCTATATTTTAATGAAGTCGATGACATATATAGATTCAAAACTTTCTAAAAATATAATCCCCCTGGCTTCTTTTTATTGACAAATGTCAAAAATATCACATGTTTGCCATATAATTTAAAGTTGATTAAAGAAAATCTCAATTTACCTTCAAATGCAAATAATATTCTATAACCATTAATTAAACGCGATTACTTGTTATTTCTAAAAAAAAAAGCTGGAGACAATTGAAAGTGTCTACAATAACCAAGTCGCACGGAGTTCGGTGTCAAGTACTTCATTTCCTTGGAGCGTGAACGACAATGCGTTCTAAGCGTCCAAGAGAGTGAGACATTCCCCGTCTCTTCTGTCCCAGATGATCACGGCATTCCATTGTTTATTTCTTTCATTTGCAGGCAAGGTAATAATTACCTTGAATGATGAGAAAACCACACCTACCGAGGTCGAGGTGCCGGTGGATCTCAACTGGACCAACCGCAGCGAGAAGAAGTGTTCGGCCCCCAAGGCCATTATCCTCGTCGGCGTAGTTCTGGTACTGGGTCTGACGGTCGTCACCCTTTTCAAGGTCCAGAATCTCGTATACTCAACGAGCTATATTAACTGGCGCATGCAAGAGCTCGAGTCTGCAGTGAGCGACAGTAACGATGATGTTAAACTCATAAAGTACAAGTTGTCGTTCGAGGAAAGAGACGATGATAGGAGGACCGAAACGGTGAAAGCAGCAAGAGCCGAGCCACTGATAGCGTCGATCAGCAGTTCGAAGAGCATCGAACCTCAGATCGACAGTCAGGACTTGAAGCTCTCCGAGTCACAGAATCAGAATCATAAATTGACGTCGAATTCTCTGACCGCGGAATCCACCGAGACTGAAAACTCCAAGGATGCCGAAATACAGAGTTCTAGTAAGGGTCTGGAGACTATGTCATCCAATGACAAAGCTCCCGCGAAGGAGGTTAAGAACTCCAAAGAATCAGAAGTGACGGATTTGAATGATGGCCGCGATCATCCCAATCCAGCTGATCCAGAGGAATGGATCAAACCTTTGGTTGAAACCTTCGACATCTTCGGCAACCAGCCAATCGAGGATCAGTTCATCCACAATGTACTCATGAAACTTCTGATGCCCGAGAACAATTTCGAGGTTCTCGAGTTCAACAAGATGCAAGAGGCTAACAATGCTGCTGCCCAAGAAGCCGAAAACCAGAAGATGATTTTGAATCCGATTCTTCGCAACAACAGGGACAGGCCGAGTAAGCCATTACCTCTGCCAATTGAGAGCATCCTCATGAAGACTTTACTACCGCCAATCAGCAACTTCAAGATCTTCCATTTCAACGAGAAGGCCGATCAACAGCAGCAACAGCAACAAGAACAACAAAACAGTATGGAGGAAGATATGGGTCCCAAGATGTTCTTCCAGAACATGAAGATTAAGCAGATGCTGCCGCCTAACGAGGGAATCGTCAAGTCACTCATGCCCCCGAATAACATGAAAATATTCCAGTTCAACGATAAGCAAGAACAGAATGCTGAAGAAGACATGCCAAAGATCACAATTCAGAGCATCAAACTGAAGCTGCTCCCTCTGCCACCTCAGGAAGATTTTAGCGGCAGAAGGGATTCTCCAGCTATGAACATGAACAACAACTTCGAAGTCATTCGGTTGAACGAGTCGCCAGAGCCCAGCCAGGAAGTTGAAGCACCTAAAATGGCTATGCCCATCGCTAGCTTCAATCCCTTCCCCATACCCATTCAAGACATTCTCATGAAAACCATCTTACCACCCTCCAAAAATATCGAAATCGTTCCTTTGAACGAAAAGCCAGAGGACCACATGCCACAACATCAACATATTCATCAACAGCAACACCCTCAGGACTCTGACATGGGTATGAATCAACAGGAGAAGTTTAATCCTCTTCCCATCCCCATCCAGGATATCGTAATGAAGATGTTGGTGCCACCCCCTAATCAAAATGTTGAGGGTCACTACAATGCTGACTCCCAGGACCAGTCGAACCAGGATGTCGAAGTACAGAAGATCCCTGTTCGTACCATGAAGATTAATCCCTTCCCTCTGCCAATTCCTGAGGCGCTCATGAAGTCTATGCTTCCGGTAAACAATTATGGCGAACCCATGATCAACATGAACGACAGTCACGAAGATATCCAACAACAACAACAACAACAACAGCAACAGCAGCAGCAACAGCAGCAACAGCATCAGCAGCAGCAGCTCGAACAACACCAGCAGCTCCAACAGCACCAGCAACTGCAACACCAACAGCTATCACAGCTCCCACAGCTCCCACAGCTCCCACAACTTCCACAGCTCCCACAGCTCCCCCAGGTCCCACAGCAAGAGCAGCAAGAACCGGAAGCGCCAAGAGCGATGGCTCGCAGCACGAAATTGAATCCCGTAGATGTGCCGTGGAACATGGCGCCGCCACCTCAATACGCCAATGAGCATGCTCAAAATTAATTTGTCCTCTTTGTACTTTTGTACGATTGAGAAAAAGAGGGCCAAAGCTCGAAAGAAGTAAGATGAATTTTTTTAAAATCGAACACGGGAGATTCATTAAAGTATTGTTTTATTATTTCACTTTTGGAAATGTATCGAAAAGCTGATAAAGCCGCTGAAAAATAAAAAAAAAAGAAGCAATAAATTTGCAGTATCCTAATTGTTAAGTTGTAAGTTTAATAAGAAGAAAAGGTAAAGAAAATGCGATCTAAAAAATTGTGATATATTATTAGTACTTAATTTAAAGAAAAAAATCGATAAGAAATTACGAGAGTTTAATTGTACGCGCGCGGAAAAGTCGAATTACATATATATATATACACATACAAATAACGGCCCTCTCGCGACTACAAGTAAAAATTAAATTATACATTGTATGCAACAGAGAAAATTACGGCTGTAAACGATATATCGTAAGACGCAAACACAACACAGAAAAAAAAAATAAAAAAGGAAACGGTAAAGGATGATAATTTGCCACCAAGTAGAGCTAGTACTTTCCGCTGTCTTAAAAACTAACCATTTTCTTAACTGATAGTCGCGATTCGTTGAAACACCGCATTACAGCAAACAGAACGATTCCGCGTCTCTTCACTGCTTGTCTACTCAAAAAGATTGCCTATTCTTATTTTCAAAGTGAAAGAGTCTAAATAAATGAGGAATAAAAGCCAACAGTGAAAGTTCGTGTCTTCTTCATCTTATTCTTCGTTTTTTATCACCTCTCCAATTTTTTCCAACAGTTCCGTATGAACAGACACACATTGAAAGGAAAACTTTCGCGGGTCGAAGGCTCGGCTGAATCGTCACGATATTTATTAAACACAAACGTGTGCGTAGGATGGTTTATGTTTGGGTGCGCATCTCTCGCGAGGAGAAACATCGATTGGATGGATCGTACAATTTCCAAAGACTCCACTCTGCCTCTTTCTCTGTCTTCTACCAGAGGAGAAAGTCATGACGGCCAGGCGCCAACCTGGCGAAAGGGGGTCTCACTAGCCAAGCGTGCATTTTACCTGTACATACAGTCGCGCTCCGCGCCTTTTTCAACGTTATTCAAAAGAACAAAATAGAAGAAGTGCAAAGAAACGAACCATAGACCGAAAAAAATAAATACCTGACTGATAGTGGACCTTTACTAAAACTGCTAATAACGAGACAGTACTTGAGAAGATAAAAGCCCGACAACACTCGACTTTTTACAGATCACAATATTTACCACCCGACGCCCAGCGATTTCTTAAAACAGTCATCGTTTCATCACAGATGTAAATTACGCGGCTATATGCTAATTTTGTAGGACATACGTACGGACACGCGCGGGACGTTGTAGTTATTGTTTTTTTTTGTTGTTGCTGAAATGTTAGTTTTCGACCGTGACGTTTCCATCGTTGGGCAATGACATGCGCGATGTGCGAGCGGATGACGGAGAGGTAGAAGAAGGAGGAGGAGAAAGAGACTTGGAAAGCGCCATGTTGCGTGTCCAAACAGAAAAGCGGCCCATAAGCAAGGCTGTGATCTAAATGTTTCAATGCGCAACATGTGTGTCAGGCGCACCGTGAATAAGTGACATTTTCACCGAGTACACACATACATACACACACACATAAATACTCACACAAACACATGCCGAGAGCTAAGATACCTTGAAATTATCGATGCACGTAGGCGGTTCCGTTCACAAAAACCTAACTTTGTTTTTTACTTCCTCGTTTCGCGGCGCAAAAACAGAATTATTGTCACCAAACGACTAAAAAATTGGGAAATTCCTCGAAACGAGTTATTTTTGTAAGAAAACATTCGAAAGTCTCGCAGCTGTTCTGGAAACAAATAAAGTGTATGTTCGAATCTTACGATGTCTGTGTTTTTCTTTATTAATATATGATCGAAATGAAAAATTTATTTTTTATGTTATTATTTCTTTTTATTTTGTAATTTATATTCTTTTTTTTTTACCAGAAACGAAACTATTATTATTATTAACTATACAATACGTTTCGAGAACGTTCTTTTTTTACTACTATTAGTATTTTTAATTTAATCCGAAAATATGTTTGTCAGGATGCGCAACATTATCCAAGTTCATTTTATTTTATGTTTTTAGTCTTTTAAATACGTGAGTGCTGGATCATTAAATTATGATAATCATCGTCGTTAAATCCAAATAACGAGTCACGAAATTATACATTTTCTATCCTTAATTCGTTGGAAAGAGAAAATTCATGCCTCGATTGTTATCGCGCGAATGATTGCCCACAAATATTCTTTTGTAATCACGACGTTGTGCACAAAGTCGAAAATCACACGATTGTAATAAAAAATATTTCGACCTCCAAAACAGGCAGGAAAAAAAATATCACGAAAACCAAATTCCTTGCGATGTACACAATGTATTACTTTGATAAAACCGAAATAAAAATTACTTTAAAAAACATACTTGAAGAAAATCTTTACAGACTTTTACTATCTCCCGGCATACATATCTCCTCGACGTTCCGCAATTTTTGCATGCGTTCGAGTGCCGATTTCGAGTCTCAGATTTTGGCATTCTCTCGCGGTTTCGCATATAATTAGATAAGTCACGCGCGTGCTTTCAAAAGTCGAGAAAGAAACGTGCGATATTGCATGCATCGTTAATCAGTCTGATTGGATTCTTCATCTGAAATTTTCATCTCTTAATCTCTTCTTTTCTCTCTCTCTCTCTCTCTGTTATCGTTGGCAATCCCAGAGCTGAGAGTTCGCGGTTTGTGCAGATGGAGAAAAGGAGCAGTTTTTTGCGGTCCGGCTTGTGAAACGAACGAACCTTGAAAGATGCCAAGTAATTTTATACGCTTGACTTTTAAACTCCGTAGACGTGTGTCGACACACTAACTCTATTCTTTTCTTAAATCCTTAATTAGACGGAAACTGAGACAAAAAGGCTGTTTTTATTTTTCGGTCGTCGCGCAACTTGAAATTAGATAATGCAATGAGTAAACGCCGCTTGTTTGGTTTGACGTAAACCTTTATTTCTCAGTGTCCGTGCGTGTGTTTTGTGTCTGCCTGTGTATACGTGTGTGCCTGTTGCTCGTGCGTGTGCGCTAAAAGCTTAATTAGAATAATGCTCGGAGTATTTAAGTATTATGCGTTTCATCTCGTTAGAGTTTTCCTATGAAATTTTATTACAAAGCAGAGAAAATACTATATTCGAGAATGAAATTTTCATCGCGTTAAAATGAAGTTACATTCTCTGTGGAACAAAATGAATCGATTAAAGTATGATTAGGCTAGGTGGAACTTAACTTTACTCTAATAAACAAATAATAAATTTAAACAGCATTTCTCCCAGAAAAACATTACTACTGCAATGAAGTCGTATCTGTAACTCGAGTATTATTACGGAACTTTGAAAATTTACTTACTCAATAAGTATGATATAAATAAAGTTTTGTGATTTATTTCAAATTAAAAGTGGGAAAGTCATAAAACGGAATAGTAAGGTAATGAGACTCTAATTTATAACATCATTTACCGCATTTGTAATTTAACTTTAACAAGGGTAAAATGTTGTAGTTACAACTTAAGCTTTATGTTTTTTTTTCTCTGTCTCTAAATAATAATGCTACAACTATTCAATATTTTTATGGTTTACCCAATGTAAGTAAGGAAATTTTGTACGTGTTAAATAGCTCAATAATTTTTTCTAGTGACCTTCAGTTAAAACGTAAAAATCTCGATAAATATTTATTTTCATTCTCAATTGGTTTCTCCATGAACTTCTGCATTTACAAAAAAATTCAATTATCGACTTAACTTTAATTACGCATGTTATTGCAACAAAGAAATATTAAAATAGTATTCGAAGAAGGCATTTTTCAAGTGAAAAATTTTACAGTTCGAACAAATTTGCATCGGTTGCATCATTACATATTTTTGTAAAAAATAAGCTTCCACTTGTAGCGGAATTCAATGTAACTGCAGTGTGCATGTCTGTATCCGTCTGCAGTCCCATACTTATTGATTCTCTCTCTTAGGCGAAAATCCCCTTAGCTCGTTCTTTCTATACGCGCTCGCTATATTAACGTCATATTCATCATCGATCAACGCCGAGACGAACAATACCGACGACGATGCCTTCGGTTACACTACGATGGCCAACGTCAACGTCAGCGCCAACATCAACGCGTACGTCAACTGCCAGCATGTGCAGAAGCTTCTAAGTACGGATTCGTCGCTGTTCAATCTTGGACGGACGTTGGATCGGTGCTGGCATCACGGTGTTACGCTTGATGAGCTGTACCAAGGTGTGACGATCGTCAGCGAGCGGTCCGACATCGAAAATTACAATTTCGAGAATCTTCACCTGCCCTGTGCCGATGTTTTTACGGTTAATACCACCAAATTGACCAGCCGGTTGATGCGCGACTATCTCGACTGTCAGAATTCTGCAGCCCTAGATCCTAAGGTTCAGAGCTACATGAAGAAGAGATTCTACGATATCATTGAGGTTTATACCATCGGTAAGTTATTTTTCTTCTAAATGTGGGTGATATTCCTTCTATTTTAATTTAAAAAGAAAGATACGTTTTGCACCAAATTTTAACAAGACTAAAAAGTCTAAGAGGATAATTTAGTTTAAACAATTTTAAATGTTAAAGCGAGTTCAATCATGTAAGGCATTATCCTTGCAAGCAATTATCCTATATCTTTTTGATATTACAATTTATTAACTAAAATAGTTTGTACATTAGCAACATTTGCTTGTATAATGTTAAATTTTCACTGATATCACAAGTTGGCTGACTTTTGAACAAGAGAAAAATCTATTTAAATATTGAAAGATAAGACTAATTGAAAGAAATTTGTGAAATCTTCTTAAAGGTAGAAATTAATGATGTTCTAGTTAAATACGATACGAATAGAAAAGGAACAAGCATTAAATTGTAGAAGCTTGTAGGTGTAAATAAAAATGATCTATAGAAATTTACTCTACAAATGTTACTTTCTAATCGGGTTTCAATAATGCACAGTCTCTCAAGGATGAAAATTAAAACGACTTGTACATGTCTAATCTCGTAATTCAATACATCAATAACATCTTTAGAAATTTCAACAATATCAAATTAAAATTATCATAGCTCTATTCAAGAATTTATTATTTGACTTTAATATTTTGAATTTATTATTTGAAATTTATACTTTGATAAAACAAAAAAACAAAACGAAAATTTAAATATATAAATTGCAACATATATACTTGTGCACCAGATAAGAACTGTTTATTTTGTAAAATAGCATTTCAAAGAAGTAGGCAATATAAAACCTGAGCAAAAATTGCACAACTTCATTCCGACAATTATTAACTAAATTAACGATGGGCACTATTTTTTCTTACCTATTACATAACATTTGCACTAGTCGAACTAGTACAATCTCTTTCACCGATCGTTCAATATTTAACGAATCTCAATTAGCAGTAAAGACTTCGAGATAAGTTTTTATCGTGATATATAACATATCTAAGCAAAAGTTTTATTTGGCCATTGCATATTAAAATATACACTCGCTAAAACATATTTCCACACCAATTATGGACAAGATCGTCACATTACAAAGTTCCTGCCACAGTAAAACTGTGCATCGGATTGAATTGCTTCAGAGTACTGTTATTCTCAGGCAATCTGTCGCTCGAGATCGACTCGGACACGATGGCAAGCTGTAGCACGAACGCGACGAAGCGCTTGATGATGCTGTGCCGACAGTACGGCCTGACGGAGGAGCAATGGCAGCGGGGCTTCCTGCGCTACCATCACAGCGACAAGTGGGTCGTCGAGGAGGAGGTCAGCGAGCTCGCCGTCAGCTGCGACCAGATCTTCAATAACAAGCTCCAGGAGGAGGTGTATGGGGATCCAGTCGAGATGTTTGACAAGTGCCAGAAGACTATGGCGTTGGAGCCTGAGAAAAGGGACCAGTTCGAGAAGATGTACGCCGAGAGATTGAAGGAGTACAGGGGTAGGTCGATTGATCGGCTAATTTGCATGGGTCTTTCAGATGAAGAGTTTGTTTACCGGGGTCGCATAGATCATCGTGTCGTAAAAGGAATATGCGGCTTTTTTAAATAAAAAAGGCGTACCTAGTCTGAGTAATATTTTTTTAGAACGTTATGTTTAATATGCTTCTTTTTTTACGATTGGCTGTAATGCAGTCAGGTATTATATAATTAAGTACAAGAAGCTGAGGGGACTGATATTTCGCCTTATGACTCATTTAATGATCATTGCTTTTTTCTTAATTATCATAATAGGCAATGCGTTTTTTTAGTACTTCTTTTTTGTTGTCTTTCATTTTTGTAAAAAGTTCTTTGCACATATATTTTAGATAAACTTATTTAGAAAGTCGGTATATAAGATTAAATGCTCATTTTGTCCACTTAAATGTAATGCGTAGCACTATGTGATGCAAAAAATGCTAATCATAAAAGTTTTTAACTGTATATCTAGAGAGTGCCTTAGGCTATTTAAAAAATGCTTTTTGGAATAAAAGAATTTTTTGTCCAATTTTAAAGTCGAACCGGTTTCTACCTTTACTCGGCAAAGCTACATTTTTTCCAGATCTGACCTCGGCGTTCGGTAAAAACAAATAAAAAGATTTTAATATGCAGAAAAATCGAGACTTGCTATGGGATGATTCATAACCTTTATAACCCCCCTGTTTATAAATAGGAAATTGGAGTTTTCAAAGTTTATTCTAATCACGTCTTTTACAAAATAAGAATCCCGTAAATTCCAAAAATTCCAGTCAAGCGTGAATCTCAAAACGATCGAACAAATACCGGTTTTAGAAGTATGCAGACATCGTAACATGAAGAGACCTTCAAAAATACACGGATTCTAATTCAAAAATCAAAATTCTCAACCATGCGCAAAGCGACATTATTATTCTCCTGCAGAAAATGCAACAACGGGTCGCTCAACACCTATAAAAATTCTACGAATTAAAATTAAACCGCGGTTCATCAGAACGGAAATTTAAACTAACGTTACTCTGCTTTCAGTGTATAAAAAAGTAGGATGACGTTTATACCTATCTGAATAATTTTTATAGCATAGTAAAACATTTTTGCAGAATAAAAATCAATGGACTGAAAATTATGAACGTTGAAAACAATATTTCTTTTAAATTTTATTAATTCCATAATTTTCCGTTGTAAACAAGACTTTTTATAAGGATATGACAGAGTGAACGACTGAAATGTTACTACGATAAAAGGTTATTGTTATATCGATACTCAGCTATACAATAAATTTTTAAAGACGTTTTAAAAGGCAAATAATAAATTTAATGAAGCGCGATGTATGAGGAAAGAAAATAGATCTTGAAAGATTAGATAACTATAGCACCGATACACTTTTGCTCTCGTACACAGGCCACGAGTCGTTGCCGGGCATCGATCTCCGAGGCTACGTGAGCTGCCGGCGTCTGCGACCGGTGCAGCTTCGCAACGTCGTATCCAGCGCCTCGTGGATCGCCAGCGACAAATGCAAGATGAGCGGGTTGAGCTACGAGCAACTACAGCAGGGGATCGAGGAGCGCAAGGCTTACCAAGCAGATAGGGACATCCGCGAGCTTTACATCCGCTGCGAGGACGTCTATAACGAGGATCTGCTTAGCTTCACCACCGGATTGCTCAACGATTACGAAATTTGCAAGAGTGCTGGAAAAGTGGATAGAGCTGCCAGGAGGGAGATACAAAGGAGATTTGCCAAATTGTTCGAGCTACTGACGAGTGAGTCGATGATAACTATTTTTTTCTAGTTTTTGGGTTATATCTATAGTTGTTTTTTTTTCGAAGCCGATGTATTTGAAAAATTAACTCTTATCTATAAAATTTGTTAAACAGCAAACAAACTGACCAAGAACAGAGGCATCCCGGAATCCCTAGTGCGTTGTACCAACTTCACAGGCAAATTAGCTGACGTCTGTCGTCGTTATGGTTCAACCTTGGCGCAAGAATTGCGTGGAATGGGCAGTTTGGCACGTATACTTGGGGATAAATGGCTAAACACCGAAGACGAGGACAAACTGTACGTGAGGTGTGACGATCTTTTTGATGATTACGTGGAGTACTTGATGGATGTACCGGTTGATCAGTACATGCAGTGCAAGTGGATGAATGGCTTGAGTGCGGATGGGAAGACATTTATTGACAAAAGAATCGCTGAGTTTTATAAAAATAATAACAAGTGGATAGGTACGAGGTACATAGGTGATGCAGATGTGGAGATCAGTTCCATGATTTTGTTTGATGATTAGATTCAAAATTAATTGAAAAGTAACCAGTTCGTTCTATGCTGAGGGCATCAAGTGAAGATGCGTTTCCGACATGATTTGTAATATAACTCAAGTCCACAGGTCTAGAAAAAGAAAGTACATATGTACGTAGATGTGATGATTTATAACCATATATGATCACTTTCATTATTTAGAAAATTATTTGTTACCGACGACTATTTATAGATCATAAGCCACTTTTAAATATAGATACAAAAGCCGTGTGAAAAGTAATCAGTGCACGTAAGGTTTAAGAAGAAAAATGATTAGTGTTATGATTGTATACGACTATAGGAGATTATGTGTGAACTTGTTCAATTATTAGATTATGGATCTGTAGTGATTTCAGAAAACTCATTACTATTCTCTGTGCACTTGAAGCCATATTAGACTTAGTACACGAGAATTATAATTTGACGTGATTATATCGTAATATGGATTAACTGCGAATCTCAATTTTAAACGCGAATATGATAATTTACTTTTAATGAACCTAAAATTAGTTTCACGCGTATATAGTTTTATATTAAAAAATTTAATTGAATAGCAAAAATCCTGACTCCATTTTATATTTAATTTTTTATTTCATTTTGATTCAGTATTTTTATATATTAAAAAGAACAGTATTTTAAGATTTTTAAATGAATCTGTATATTTACTATTTTATATACATTATGATAACAAAATGTATTGCTGCATATTTTGTTGTGTAATTTAAACTCATTATCATGTTAGTAATATTTATGAACACACGTATGACAAAATAAATAATCTATTTTTAAATATCCTGCTTCCTTATTTACATCGGTGAATGCATGCACCGAGGATCAAAGGCAATGATTGTATAACTTTTCTATACCTGCCAACATCTTCACATATCGATCCAAAGAAGATGACTTTTTTTAGTAAAAATTATAAATGTTGTTAACGATAAGCTCGTCGTGTCTGATAAAATGTAAAATTGACATTGTACTCGGTCAAATATTTAAAAGAAAACATCCGCATTAACAGTTCCAAGTTAAAATTCTTCATGTGTTTACGTATTGTAATGAACCTGCCACACATGTAAAAATGATCCTGCGCCGAGAGGCCTCAAGGTTATCTTCCAAGCAATCGGAGACACCTAAAAAGAACTGACAAAAGGATTCTCATTTTTAAAATGTAGTATTATTAATGACGCGTGCGTGCGGTATCTACACGATGATGTAAATTTAAAAATTAATGAATCCTCAAAACAAATGAAAAATATATTTATTTATCTCAATCTTTCGTCATCAATAATGCAATTGTCAAAGGGAAAAACGCATCCTTCATTCTTTCAAAAAATCAGAATTAAAACCGACGACTGTCTATTATCTAGCTTCACGAATACAGATTACATACGCACACATCCTCCGCATAATATTTGGCTCCGAGTGCAAATATCGCAGCAAACTCTTCATACGCGTATACGCAAGCACAACAAAAGCCGAGCCCCTTACATAATTCTTGGATATACGAATCGGCGCGATACTCGTTATAAGGATGTGCAACGAATAACCTGTTACGGGCCATCACAGCTGGAAAAGGTAAACATACAGACGGACACGAGAAAAAGAAAGAGGAATCCATTACGGAGTCAAAACATGCGCATTGGCACATGTGTGTGTGTGTGCGTGTGTGTATTCGGTGGGCGAATTGGCGAGGAGAAGAAATCCGGTGGATCCGGAATGACGCAGTCGATTCGCCGGAATTCCCAGAAGCATCGCGTTCTCACGTGCTCTGCTCGACGCGCGCCGAACAATGCGAGAACTCCACGCGAAAGAGAGAGAGAGAGATACAAGTCATGGTCGCCGCCAAGACATATATAAGCTCTCTATACTGCACCGGTGTCTTCTTCTTCGTATTCGTTTTTTTTACCTCTCCAGCCATTATACACCGCGGCTGTAATATAATGCCTTTTTTCCAATCGAGATTCCCGAGTCGGAGGTACGATAAGCAGAAATACGGTGTGAAGGAACTGGTTATTGGATGTTGTTTTGTTCTACGTCCAGGTGGAAAATTACTCTTTGAGGACTATAGGAGTGAATGCTTCCACTCCTAGTCCTTGCTCTGCTTACAATGATGCTGCTGGCAATTTTTCCTCCCATGCGATAATTGTTCCCTTTCAGATGTGAAGCACTAGTGTTTTTCCTATTGCAAGATATAAAAATGCTAATTTTTCTTTTATTTACTGCTTTTGTTATTTTGATATTTTTAAGCGAAATTTATGTTCTGCGATAAATTAGTTTGAATTGTACGGAAAATTTACGTTACGAGGAGAAACAGCGAATTCTATTTTAAAAAACCAATTGCCAGGAAGAATTTTCCTGGTAATACTTAGCTATCCAAGATTGAAATCACTTTTAATAAGTTTTTATCGAAAAAATTAAACAACTCAGATTGCTATGAGGCTTACATTAACGACAAGGAATTCTAATCGAAAATATTTTGAAGGAAACGTCCTTGCAGAATCGTAAATATACCTAGACTATCAACGAATTTTTCGTTCCCGTGTCTTTCTAGCAATCACATGTTTGCTCCACTATAACCTTATTAACAGCTAGAAGCCCGACAAGAAAGGCATAAAACGTACAGTCGACACGTGAGCGTAAGTCCGAGTAATCAGTTGAACGCGACACTCACAGAGGCTTTTCGACAATGGCGAGATAGCATAGCAAAATGGCATTATCTCGTCAGGTGGATATTATTACAGAAGCAGCAACAATAAGTGAGTCCCGCTCGTCAGTCGCTCCTCGTATCTAAGCGATAATTTATTGTTTATTTGCGGCCGCGTATCGTTGAGCGATAAAAGGAAAAAAAAAAGGTGAGGAGAGAATCTCTATACGGTGGCGGGCTGATTAGCCTCCGGGGATTCTAATTCGTCGTGCGGCGCCATGTACGAGCTCCGAGAGTTCGAGAAAAAAATCAAGGAACAGAGACAAGAGAAAGGTGAGTCTCCAAGTGCAGGTTTGTAATTTATATTTAAGTGCGTTGTTGCTACAGAGTGTCCAGCTTGGATTACGGTTCGAAAGTTCAACGGTCGACGAAAACGTCTCTTACCGAAAATAGGCAAAAACATTTTCTGTTTTGAAAAAAATGTGGGCATTATTTTCTCACCGGGAACAGAAATACAGATAATCTTAAAAGATACTAAATACCAGTTAACGTGAAGTGTCGATTATCTCGATGAAGAAAACGAAGAGTTTTTTTCAAGCGACATTAAAAGGAAAGATTTTAATGTAAGCGGAACTCCGTTTGCTGACGAAAGTGTTGGTACTTTGTGGAGTTTGATTTCTTTCGGACAAAAGGCTTTGGTGTCACTGTTACTGAAATATGGAATTTATTTTACAAAAAAATACAGTACGTGAAATGAGGAAATATTAACTTTAATACTTATACTAATGTTATCTTATTTACAAGCAACATTAGAAAACAATTATTTTTTTCTTTCATAACATTATTCAAGTCGAATTGTTTTCAAATACTTTGAATCTCGTATAATATATTTCTACAATATTATACTGCAGTCTATTTATATAACTTGTAAAAAAATTCCAGTCACGTACAAATCGAAAAAATATTCGGATAAAATCGCTAAAGAATTTTCTACTTTGTCGGCTATAATTTGTAGTTCGTACAACAAGTGATTATTTTCAATTTGTTTTCGCATGATCATTATATTCATTTCAGGCGACTTTTTTATTATTTACACAATAAAGTTACATAATGGTGTATGTGAAGTACCATTCAACTGCTGCTAGAGAAGCCATTAAATACATGTAGATTCGTATCTGCATTCGCACAAGTTTCGTAATCACGGACAATGTATTAAATAAAAGAATGACATTTTATCCGCAATAAATTGATATTGTTTAACTAGATTAAATTACACGTATGAAATCTTTTAATCTTTAAAAAAGGTAAGTTTTATGGATTTTAGTAGAGCCGGCCGTCACCAGTTATACCGTAGAAAAAATTTCACTGTTCTAACTTAATATTCATAAGAATGAAACCAGGTAAAATGCGAAAACTGAAAGTTACAGAAATTATACAATGCTTTTCGAATGAGACTAACGAAGCGCCTCGCCATTCATCCGTAAAATAAAATTCAATGCGAGGCATTTGATAAAAGATTCGCAGTGGTGAAGAGGATCGTTCTGCAACATCGATATTCAATACTGTAAAAACAATAGTATCGCGCTCCAATTGATTTAACTTGGTCTTACTGTGAAAAACAAATTCATTTTCATTCAAGCAGTTATAATCCATTTTCTCTCTTTTAAACATAAAGAATAAAGTTTCATAAATGAATAAAATAGTTGACTCTCTTATTGATTTCTAAGAAAAGATGTTTTAAAATTATTCACAGCTTGACTGTCTCTTACGTTTAGATCAGAGAAGATGTTTTTGTAAATTGTCACTTTTCTTCGTTCACGTAAAAGTCTGAGTTATAATCGAGATAAATTATTTTACGTTCATTGGTCAAGATAAATACTCACTTGATCTACAAAATATTTATACATATACACTTTATATAAAAATTTAATAAACCATCAAAATGAATTAATTTTCTAAAAATAAAACACATTAATTAATTCAGTGGAATGAATCACGCAAATTAATAGGTTCTTTCGTACATTCTATAAAACAAAAAGTAAAATTTCAGCTCATGCGTATATTTAGAGGGAAACGTATAGCATTTCATTAAAAGCCAAGATCGAAACGAAAGTCCGAGTCAAAACGCTTGCAATTACATGTGCAATTATGCACTTATCGCTGCAATTCTATATTTATCGCTGCGCAACATAAGAAAGTCAGGCACTGTGACAGTTGCGCTATCGAGCAGCGCCGCTTATCTGTATACCCTATTGTAAGCAAGCGTAGCGTCAAGGATCGCGAGCCGATTTTCGCCGCAGCAGACATTTGCATATAATTGCGCCGGCCATAATGTCGCATTAATTGAAACAAATGTACGCTGGAAGCTCTGCTTTTATGACGCCAAGAGAGGCAATAAAAATTGACGCTTTGCCGCGAACGAATGTTGCGAAAAAAGATTCCGCATTCGCGCACGCGTACTTAACATATAACGATCCTCTTGGTATTTTAAGTGCGGGGGATTCATTCCGGACTTTCTCTTACGATATTAACTGTCACGGTACATTTGACAATTTTTATGATAATTGTCCTTTGTTTTAATTATGTTCTTAAAATAGACCGCTTTTATGCAACATCGATATGCATTAAATCATACGCTTCAACAACAGATTAACAAATTGCGACCGACCTAATAATTATCGTGTTTTTATAATAACGATTTATCATAACAAACATTGCGAATCCGTTCAACATTATCTCTTTCTTTTATTGAAATGTTTACGGAATTTTCATGCGAACAGTTTAATTTTGTTTCTATAGATCTGAATGGAGAAAAGTTTTTCGACTTTAAATTAAAATTGAAAAAGTCTCTGGCTTGAAAGGAAAAGTCGGCCTTAAATTATTACTCAAACTAAAATCTACCCCGTTTAATCACGCGTGATTCTATAATTAGATACTTAAACTACATAAATCTTGGCTTTAAAAAATTCAGAGAATCATCATTGCAGATTCGTTGCGAAAAGCCCTGGAAGACGGAAGACTGCGCCCGATAGCCATGAAACTGCCGAAGATGATGGACCGTCATCGCGCGGACTCCAACAGCTGCAGCACATCTACGAAGATAATTTTACTGGTCTTGAGCCTCAGTCTAGTGGCGATGTTCTGCTACGCGGTCTGGAGGATACGCGTGATCGAGGAGCCATCCGAGAGCAACGACTATGATTATCGAATGATCGGTACCGAGGAATTGGACGACGATGCCACTGTCGACGATGTCAATGGGACGTGAATACACAACCACGACTTTTTGGACAATTGAATTCAAGGCTAGGTTTCGGTGTGGTTAAGTGGATCTGCTCTTGATGAAACAAGTTGACAGATTTTGTTTGGGGAAGATTGGCTCAGTTGAGTGAGAGAGTTTTATCATATAATTAATAAGTGTAGTGTAATTGAAGTGTAGAACATTTTCTTAAAAAAATTGCTTGTATTTAATCTTATCACTATCCTTAAGGAGCCATATTATGTTGTAGTATTTATTATCTCGTTATTTCAATGACAACGTTTACTATTTTTAGAGTAAAAATTTACATTGATTTCCGAAATCAATTTTTTTTACATTTCTATAAAGCCTGTATAATTGTTCATTTTTATTAAATATCTACAAGATGTTATTAGTTTATTATCTAATTTTATATTGTTAATTAATTAGTTTAATTTTAAGCAGTAGTAGCAACAGAGAGATTTATATAATTACGTACTAAAACCATAAAATATAAAAACCACTGCCAGTAGATTATAACTTAGTTTCCCGAATATTTTTTTTAAAAAAGGGTCACAAAAAATAAAAATACTACTTATTTATAAATTTTTAATATGATTAGAGCAGTTTTACTGTTGTTACCGAATGCCATAGCAAAACGAGTTTTTTCATGATTAATTAAAATCTCTTTCAAACGCACACACACGCGCGAAAAAATCTCTCAGAAGTAGTGAATTTTTGTTTTAATAATATTAAAAAGTATTTTTAAGCATTTTCGAAACGATATGTTAGTGAGGAAGCAAAAAAATGTTATCTCATTAGTAAAGAATCATTTCACGAGCAGTTGATAAAAATGCTTAAATACGGAAATCGGAAATTAACTGGTATTCCCGCTAAATAAAAACAATCTAATATTTAACAACAAAGTCAAAACTTGTATAAATAAACATCAGGTTGAATAAAGACTGAATATTCTGCGGAAATTAGGTGCATTAAAAATTAAGTGTGCATGAAACGAGGCAACAAAAATGTAGTGCAAGAGTAGTCAAGATGGAAACAAACCAAGAACGACTTTAGCATTAGCACGAAGCTGCGGATGATAGCAGCCGAATGAGAAAGAAAATAAAGTTTATAATCTTTTATTTCGCCTATCGCATGCGGCAAGCAAGTCCGAAGGGGGAAGCGCACTGACGGGCTCGATAAAAGGTCAGTATAGCAACAAGATCAAGCCGAAGGAGGTTGAGCAACATGAATCAGCTATACGAAAAGAAGTGCGACTGTAAGTCTTTATTTTAATTTTAGTTTTCTAACGTAGTAGGCACTTTTCTAGCTCGTAAATGTTTATGAGAAAATGAATTGAAAGAATTACGGGAATTTACATTTTGATATTAAATTTTAGTGGAAAACATTGCTGTTGCTATTGTGGAATTCCAGTTAGATATTTTAGTAGTAAGAAGACGCCTATTTTGATATTGCTACTGATGTTTATTCATATCTTATTTACAGAATCTATGCTGTATATTTATTATTTAGTTTTAGTTTACAGTTTATGTGATTTTGTATATATCTTTAATAGTTTAATAGTGAAATAAATAAATAAATAACTGTACGCTATATTGAATGTTCTATATGAATCCAGTATTTTTAAGGGAATTATTTAAAAAGTGTGAAATCTTGATAATAACTTATTTTTTGATCGTTACAGTAATTATACTTACATTTAATCAAATATTACGCTCACATACGAAAAATGAGTTATCAGAGCCAACGTCGTTATTAATACTAAATATATAAGTTTCAGTAATTTGTAGGTCAAAATGAAAAAATGCTAAACGTTTTTGTTCAGGTAAACAGTATGATGACTCGTATGACCATCGCCTAGACCTAATAAAAATGGAGCTTCCAGAATACGATGACAGCAGCCAGTACGGTGGTAGGAACTACACCATCTTTCGAGCGCTACGCTTTATTTGCTACGTCGTTGTACTAGTCCTTCTGGGTTACTCTTTATGGCGTATCCATGTCTTAGAGGAAAGTCTCCAGGCAAGAGATAGACTAGGAAACGTCTCGAGGATGATCGCCTTAGAAAGTAGTAGTCTGCAGCATCCCAGGATTCGAAGATCCATCAAGTCGAGCAATGTAGCTGAGCTAAATTCTGTTAATGGAATTGGCGAAAAAACCTTGGCCAGGGGATCGATGTTAACCGCTAAGAACGAGAATGTGCCTGCTAAAGGCGAAAAACTGAACAAAGAACAGTTTAATTATTTGGTCAACTCGTTGTTTGATACGATTCAGACGATGCACAATGATACCGATAGGGAACATTTCAATAAGAACATGAAAGCTGTGTTCCAAGCTTGGTTTCCAGTCTTCGATGCTCTTCTACCAAAGGACTTGGTGGAAAACTCAGAGTCTGCCAAAGAATTAAGGAAAGTCAGATCTGTTGATAAAAGTAGTGAAGAATCCAGTGAAGAGAAAAAGCAAAGAGTCGTTAGAGCAGTTGACAAGAGCAGCGAGGAATCTTCTGAAGAGAAGAAGCAAGAGGAACAGGGAAATAAAACTGCTGATACTAATCAAAAGCCTTCTTCGGAAGGAAAGAAAAAAACAGTAAATCAGGATAATAAAAAAAGTAGTGAAGAGTCTTCAGAAGAGGTAGCAAAGAAGCAAAAACGATCGATTAATTATAGTAATGAAGATTCTTCATCATCTTCGGACTCTTCGGAGTCTACAGAAAAAAAGCCAATAAAAAGAATTTATGATATGGATAATACCATAGATTGCACAAGATGTATACCAATTATGCTAGAAAAGGAGAGATTGAAAAATCACGTATATCGTACTTCTTATTACTAAGTAGAAAATGCTATATAGCTCAATGATACACCAAAGAGTTTCCGTAACTCATAATGTGATTTTTATTTTGTATGTTGTGGTTGTTATGTATCCAGTGATAGTTCGATCAAAAAAGGATACCTTTGTATATTAATGTGGCTTTGTGATTAATAAAAATATATACTTCTTATCATTTTTTTTTAATTCCAGAATAATTTCATTTCTTTCAATTTGCAATCCTCGAATGTGTTATACTAAATTAATTTAAAATTTTATTATTTAATATTAATTGTGCCAAATAAAATGCTTTTTTATTAACAACAAATGTTTTGTATCGTATGCATATAATATAACGTTTGAAAAAAATAAGATACTTTAATTAAATTTGATTGCTTTCTTCACGCTATTCAAAGTTTTCGCAAATTAATCTCTTCACCAGTAGTTCCTAGCAATCACGTATAAATAGATTTCGCCCGATATTCATTCATAATTCACAGCTACAGTAAAAACTTTCTAAAATCCATTTAATTGGCCTTCTAAATCTTCCATAAAAAGTCTACCCAGTTATTAAAGACCAAATTAAAAGGAACCACCAAAGCCACCCCTAATTTCAATCAGCGTTTCCGAAAAAAAAATTCGAAAGTACAAGGAAAAAAAAGGCAAAGAAGGAGCGTCTTGCATGTCTAATACTGCATTTTCACGGTCGATCAATGCGAGCTCGATCGGTTTCTACATTTTTTCCCCTTTATCCTTCTACTTCCTAAATTGCCGTGCCAATCCTTTCGCTCAGACCGCATGTAAATAATTGAAAGAGCTGACGGGGTAATAGCGTCTTAATTTTCAGCACTACTGCTTACTTTGATTCCAGCAGTGTAATTTATATCACTTAGGTAAGGTCAGTTTTAGATTGAAAAGTCGAGCTCTTTAATCATATTAAAGGTTGGCTTTCTTGGATACGAGTAATATTTAATGATTTGATGTAACAGGGCTTATTTTTAGACCTGTGCTTATTCTCGGTTACAGTATTACGTGTTTATACTGCAGTATATCCTATCCAAAGTTATTTGCATGCAGTAGAAGTTTAATTTACTGACTAAATAAATTTATATTAATAATTAAGTTCACTATTTAAATCGATGTTCGTGAATACCGCGAGAAAAATTGCAAACTCGATGGCACGTGCAAAAATGCTCATTCGACCGAATGTTTAGCTGCGCGCGTTCTCGCATTCATAGCTGAGCTTCCATTTAAGTCCGATTAATTTCTCAGGGTTCCTATTTCTTTATCCAGCTATGGCTATATATGTATCCTTTTAACTGCGTACGGATTATTTTTGTCACGTTGAACCTGACTTTGAGTCAAGGATTCTTTTCGATCTTCTTGTAGCGCTTGTGAACGAAGAATTTACGATCCGATGAGTCGCGTTATTTACTTTCGTACCTTCTACTTGCTAAAGTGCGACGTACGTTTACTTTTAATACCGACAAAGCATGTATTTTTCTTATTTCGTTGGCTATGTAAATATCTATTTTTCTTTGCACTCTCGTATGTTTTTTTCAAGTAGCTGTTAAATGAATATTTTAATACTCTTATAATCACATTCTATGTCAAATCTAAAATAATGCCTAATTAATTCATCAAAATGATAAATAAGGAAAAAGTGTATCCTTGATAATATTTAAATTTCCTGTAACCACACAAAATTCATGAAAACATGAAACTACTTATATTCATTAGTCATTAATTTTTATAATTTCCCTTGAATAAACACTGTCTTAAATATCATCTCAACTTATTCAGCCTAAATTCTGTTTTTTAAAAGAGTCAGTGCAGTATTTCTACTATACCAAGCATAAAAACATAACCTTCAAATAGCGAATTAAATGTATTCCAAGCATACATATTCATACTTATGAGTTATGCGATACAAAGTGTGTATCCAGTCAAGGGCAGAGAGGGAAACGAAAAAAAAAAGAAGAATGAAAACGAAATTCGTGCCAACTCCCGGCTTCCGTGTCTCGCGGTAAGTATCAAAACCGATTCAAAGCGAGAAATCTCACTCTCCCAAATCGCCTCATCCTATATTTTCGATTTTTTTTTATTTCATGCACCTCACCACGTAATGAAGGAAGCGAGCCACGATAGGTAATTTATTTTTAGACTAAATTTTCGTGTATCGTTATTCGAATATGGCTGGCGGTCACGTGATAACCGTGTCACTCATAGGTATATAAATCAAGGTGGCGATGGGCATCTTGATCATATGGACTTTTCGACCGATTTGTCAAAGATAAATTCCTTTTTGTACCGACAACTTGGGGAGACCAGATGATTTATTATAGTTGGTGCCCGTTTATTTTTATTTCAACTTAGTATTGACATACTTGAAATTTTGGACGAAAAAAAGATGAGAAATTGGGAATGGCATTGTCTTTTCAATTCTGAAGGACTTTAGCAAAATAATTTTAGCTCGAATATAATTAATATGATTGAATAAAGAAATCATAAGAATACATAAATAATATTCGTTAAAATAGCTGTTTCGAGATCAACATTTTCGATAGCATATATACATTATAAGTTGACTCTTCATCAAGTAAATAATTAATTATGAATTTGCGTGCAGCCGCACTCAAAAGTTCGAGCGCTGTTTTACGTGAACTTCCAAACTGCAAAACTTATTCGCTTAAGCTGAAATGTCAAAAGTTTTCGTCCAACCCTTCATTGGTGTGAAATCGAACGGATAACCACGAGGCTTATCAAGTTGGAGGTCCTTGTAACCTATTTTTTTTTCTATACATACTTATGAATCGAGAATACAAATTAAAATTTGAAAAATAGTCTAAAGCTACCTACTTGAAAGAGTCAGTGCAATATAAGCATGCATTTTTTCAATGTTTATCGCGCGATTGCGGCTTTAATTTGTATGTTTAAGCTAATCGCGTTTACGTGCCTAGGAACGCATTGGATTCTGCATTTAGAGGTTGAATTTTAAATTGAATTTGAAGGGCTTCATTTTGAGTAAGTGGATAAGGTTTAGAAAAATACTGTACTTACAAAATGTTCTATAATAGACGGCCGCTTTCGTAGGTTGTTTCAATTATGCAGTTACTGTGTGGTTCAATCGAAATAATTCATTTCAAGAAAGTAGGTAGTCCGTTTCTTTTAACCTTGCGGATCTTAACGATGTCTAATCCTAGAAAATGAATTATAGAAATTCTCAAGCTCAAAGAATTTGCATAATTTATTGCTCAACTTTTATTATTTTCAAACTTGCATTTATTTGCGTGCGTTTATTTAAAAAAGTTCAGCGATAAATATTAAAACTTTACAGAAATAATAATTTTAAAATTTTCAAAAGTTGAGCGCCTGCATAACTGCATTTACACGCACAAGCTAGATCGGTTGTCGTTCTCAGGGCGCCTCCAGATCGCTCTATACTCGATTCCATTGCAATGATCTCGATAGACGCTATTTATTTTTAATACAACGGTTTAAATAAAGTAAATATATTTAAATTCAGAGCTGATAAAAGTATCTCTTTGAGGGAATTATTTCGTATCTAAATAAAATAAAATGTGAAACCGCACTATTTCAGCTGTAAATATTTAGCGACAGTTAATGATCACTGGCAATCTCAAGGAAGCATATAGAAGGTAGTATATTACAAACAAATGTAAGATGCACAAATTATTGGAGCACTTGACTGTTTACATTCCTTCGTTGAAGATACGAGCTACACTCGTTCAAGTCTCCCATTTTCTCGGCCTTGCAATCAGAATCTTCCAACATTTATTTTTCTCTATTCCCTTTCAATTTCAAAAATAAATTATAATCCATATAGTATATATTAAATAGTAAATAAAAAATAGTAGTAAAAAGTTAAATTTTAAATAGAACTCTTTTAAATATTGTATTTTTTCTTGAATTATGATTTTTCATGGAATGAATGTATTTTAAGTAAGTATATGAATTTGCTACTGTTAATAAATTGTAATAAAATGTTTTTGCGCTCGTAAGAAAAATATCTGTTTCACCGAATGTAGGGCATGTCTATAATGATATTCCTTGGTTTGATACTCATAGATCGATGGCAAGTGAATTATTTTTCAATCATTCGTACGTTAGTGTAATCATTTTTATTTACATGCAAGAAAGAATAATGTTTTGATGCAAACTAATTTTATCAACATAGATATGTTACGGTTTAAGTAGATAATTTCGAGTGCAGTAAACGTAATACTTGTATTGCTTTATTTTGACGTTGGAAATGGCTCTAAGAAACAGAATATGAAAAATATAAAGCTCAAGCAGGACGATAATAATAAATTAATTATTTCTACAAACTCTCGATTACTTTATCAAAGCTGATTAAACTGCATTTCGACTTGATAAGTTCTGAAAACACTGTTGACAACTTATTTAAAAATTTAACAATTTATTGAAAAATCTCGAAAACCATTATTCGCAACAAACATGTTTCAAGCCCAACGATAATAATTTTCTATAAACTTACCGATCCCACTTCATCTACAGATTGAAAGAAGCCTTGATCTTTTTATTATACCTAATTATGAAAAATCTCGCTTCTACAATCGGCATCGTAATTTTCACGCTCAATAAACATTTATAGGTAAGCCAAGCTCCCTAAACATTTTCTTTAACGAGCATCGTCGATTTCACCCAAACGACCCCTAAGTAATATATCAACAGCCAGTCAGTCGTCCGTCCAGCTCAAGTCCAAGAAAATCAGAGAGGGAAGGTAAAAAAGGGGGTAGGGGTAGAAAAGAGGGAGAGAGCGAGTTAGAGAGAGAGAGAGAGAGAGAGAGAGAGAGAGAGAGAGAGAACTAGAGGTTAGGCTAACGCTGATTCGCTGTTAGCGAGGTCTTAAAAGGCGACGGCAACAGTCGACTCGCGCGCAGTCCGCACTCGAATCCCTTCGGACGCGGCTAGTGCTGTTGGAGTACTAGAGCAGCTCTAATAGCCAACGTTAATATCAGGTGCGAGTGGTGCCGATTAGCGAGGAGAACAAGTGCGCGGGTGCAGAGGCCGAGGGTTCAGTTTTTGTTTATTTTCATTGCCACACGGGACTTGGATCGAACCGATCGAGAGGACACGGGACTATACCACTGGTTTTTTTCGAGGCAGGATGAGGGCAAGAACGAGGACTCGAATCGCGCTCGCGGGTCTCCTGGTCCTGGGATTGGTGGCGCCCTGCTGGTCCCTGGCTCTCACCACCTTCGGCAAGAGCAACACTCAGAGCAACAATCAGAACGACAACAAGCCCTCGAATGAACGTAAGTCGAGTGATTCGATCATCTGAAAGAATTCGATAGACTGCTCTTTGCACTTGGAGTGATTTATCAAAGATATTTCTCCGTGAAAAGTTTTCCATTCTTGTTGTGGAGGAGGGGATCGGTTTACATATTGGTACATGGACTTTTTGAATCTTGTTAAATAGTTAACAAAAACTGAGCGTTTTGTAGTTTTTAACTAATGCAGATCTTACATATCAAAATGACGGTGGTATCACTATTCAGCTGATAGTCGTCGTAATTACGGAAACATTGTTTTCACTGGATTTTTTTTGCATTCAGATTAATATTCGACATTATTATTTATATTATTTTCAAAATTTCTATAAAATTGTTTTCTATAAGACGGTAATCATATTACAAGTATGAATATAAAAAATATGTTATCAAATATATTGCCTAATTATTTTCTAAATGTGAAATTTGATTTAAATTATCAAACAATATTATATATAAAGGATTATTTGTTTTTTTTTTTAATTATAGTCGTTTCTAAAAAGCCTTTGCGTGTACCACAATAACGCGAATAAAGCATGAAAGCTTACAAGCTCTATTACATGTGTGTGTGTGTGAAGTACAAAAAAATGATTTCTGCTATCATGCAAATCTTGTTTTTGGTGTGAAGAACAATTTTATTTGTCTTTCGTGCAAATCAAGTATAAGACATACGTATAAAATTCACGAAAATAATGTTCAGAAATTTATACAATCATGCGTCTAAATCTGTTACATGTGAAAATATTTTAAAAAGTATAATCTGAGTTATTTATCAAGTAATGAATTATTTCTCAGCAATTTTTCTCCATTTACGGGCCCTATATAATTTTTAAAAATAAATTTTTTATTGGCTCCGGCGTTCAACGTTTAAATAGTAACTTTAGTGGTAAAATAACTATAAATCAATATTGCGTGAGAACACTTTTGTGGAAGATAATAATAAATATTAAAAAAATTGTGGATTGTAATTTTAGAAATTGGTTAAAAAATGTAGTAATCTATGAAATTTATAAATATTATACATATATATAGTTAATAATATTGTATACTCACCAATTTTTTAAATTTAATTTTAAATGACCATTTTAATTTTGTTGTATCAACTGCAGTTTAGACGAGATTACTATGGTTGTTCTGGACAGAACGAAAAGTGTTAGGTTTTTCAAGATAATTATTTGCATATATCCGTCACAATTGTTCTGAATCTGGAAGCATTAATTCAATAATTTCACAGTGGGATTTAAACTTATTCACGTTCCCTTCCACTTCCTAGTTTCCAAAACTTGTTTACGAAATTTTTCCTACAGATACCGATCTTCACAAACGAGAGGAAAATTTATCCGCACTGTCAAAAGTATCCGATAAAATTGCACTGGCCAATGTCAAGGAATTCTCAAAGAAAGAGGGCCTCCAACAGTTCCAGCCCCCATAATACAACAATAATAAAAATAAAACTTAAAATCTTTAAAGTCACGTCGGACAAAGGATGCAAATAGTGTGAGAGAAAGGGAGAAGAAAAGAAAAACGAGGCGAGATCGATGCGTGGCAACGTCATCGCATGCAGAGCGACGGAAGTTTAATACGCTGGATCGATTTTCTTTGTTTTCTCACTCTCTCTCTCTCTCTCTCTCTCTCTCTCTCTCTCTCTCGCTCCCTCGCACTAAGCGCAAGTTCTAAGGTGTTTTTCGTCGCGAGCCGATGTATATAGAACGTATTACGCGCTCGCATGTCTTTGCTTCATTCCGCACAAGACCAAGTGTCGAGGCTTTTTCATTTTAATGTTTCCGTTCTCAGGGTGCAAGAAGATTTTAAGGCACGTGCGTTGAGGACTTTGACTTTAGCGTAGCTGTGACAATCTGAGCAAAAAATAAATCAAAGAAATCCGTTTTGGATTGATTAAAAACATACATTGTACCTGTTATAAGATCGGTAGATTACACAAAGAAAAACAAAAGTTAATTTTAAAATCATACGTAATTGCGATTGCTTTTAGGATTTTTATAATCTTTATGCTTTATTTGTAAAAAGATTTTATTAACAGAAATCAGTAGGTGTTACGATAACGTGAACAATAGAGTAATTTCTTCGTTATATTTATAGAAATTTTCCTAATTTTATGCGACGAATCAATTTTTCTTACAATTATACACAATGAAATAAAAAAAATACTAGTTCTTGGCTTTTACGTTTGAATTTATTATTACAAAGGTAGACTTTACGAGCGGCAATAACTTCCGAGAGGGGACAAATTCACGCGATTAAAAGATATCTAAGCAACGGCAAGTACTCTAAGGGAAACTAAACGCACATTCTCCTGCAGTGGGGATCCCTCGAAAAATCGATTTCTTAAAATTCGTGTGAGCACACCATTAAAAGCATGACTTAAAACCACCCCCTCGCATACGCATACAGACACACATACACGCGGAGAGAGAGAGAGAGAGAGAGAGAGAGAGAGAGAGAGAGAGAGAGAGAGAGAGAAACGGCTTTTTCACCTTGCCTAGTCGGACATATCAAGCCGAAGAAATCTTAGAATACGCGAGTGTCAAGGTCCTTTTCGCCTTGCGACGGAGCCTTCGAGAATGCGCGAACGCATGCTAATGTCCTCATGACGTTACATCCATACACACGTATACACGCACACACGCATCTACACTACATACTTTGCGGAATGCGCCAAGCGCGACGAGAATAAGGAAAGGAAAGAAAGTAATAGGGAAGGAATAAGTAATAATAAGCGGCTGTGGCTGAGGTGAAAATTTGTGGCTTTTCTTTTAGAAACGGTGTCAGAGGTGGGATGAATGTATGCAAGCTCGAAGCCGGAAGTCAGCTGGTAATTTTCTGTTAATTTTTTTTCTTTCTCTACCTACGTCGTGCAGTTGCTCGGTCGATATGATTTGAGGGGGTGTTGGAATTTTTTTTACCAATCAGTTGCATAAGGCAGCTGAGTCGAGGTTGGAATTTAGCGACTTATTTTTTTCCATGATGTGCAATTATCGAGTGCCGAGTGTGTTATTTATTTTTATGTGTGCGGTCAAATTTAATTTTTCAAGTTTTATGAAATAATCGTGTGTGTGTGTGATGTTTTTGGAAATAATGGCCGGTCGTTAAAGTACTGTAATAGATTTGCTAAGAAAAAGAACAAGGTAAATTATTCAAAATAAATCCTGATATGTTTAAGAAATAATTGAGCTTTAAAGGATGATCGTGAAAGATTTTTCATAGCATATTTTGTGTGGAGCTAGATTCGAAGTAAACTCAAAATCCTTCGCTAAATATTAAATTGTTCGAGTATTAATCTTATCTAATTTGTATCAAACCACTGGGAGTTTTGCGAGAAACGATAAGCAACCCGCAACACCGCGCGATTTCCCACAAATTCCGAGGTATACAAGTGACAGCGCTAATTCGCACCAATTACCCGCGGCATTAAAATAAGCGCCTAGTAAAAAAACAACCTTACTCCACTTTTCTTAAATTAGATGCTATTATATAGGCGCGGTGCTCGCGAGCTGTGCTTTCTCAAAACTTTTTTACCCTTTAATTGAAAATCAATTTTTTCCACCCTGAGTGCGAAATCTGCGAATAAGCTTTCTTTACAACCACCATTAAAACGCATATACAGATTTGAGCCGCGGTGAGTAAGATTTAGTGGCAGTGGTACCGTGGCGGTTAATTCCGTGTAACGATTTCAATGAAATCTCAGGCTGGCGATCTATCGATTAGCCCTATTTTGTCCCTGTACCAGAACACTGGAATTTGAACGTTCCGCGGCGCGTCTGACCGAAGTAACGTTGATTCCACTGTCGTTCTGTGACTACTGAATGCATAAGGCGCTGTTGTATTCTTTAAGGGGAACTTCTATTTATGGATTGATAAATAAGTTGATCATAAGTAGATTCTTTCACTAAGAACATTTTAGTATTTTAAGATATTTAATAAATCTTTTTTAATAAATGTTCGGTATGTATTACGTGCAGCTGATAAGAAATTTTCCCTTTTTAGAAATTTTTGTTGAGCAGAAAAAGATTGATGAATATTCCGATGTGTTTTTTCACACGTCTGCGTGGTGTGAAGTTAAAAATCTTGCGAATACATTTTCATCATTTTACACGTCAAAACTGTTAACGGCTACTTGACTTGAACGCAATTCATAGAGAGAAGATCGATGCTATTTTAGTAACAGAATTTGATTTCTTGTTGAATATTATTAAGCTAATTTAGAAATAACGCGTACGATAATAAATAAAGGAGTAAATATATTTGTCCCCTGAGCGATACGAAGAAAAGGATTCATTTCAAATTAAAATTTCGAGCAGTAAGCTTGTATATTTATAATCCCCCGATAGTAGAAACGAGCTGCAGTGCAGTGGAAAAATAAGCCAGCTCTCGATGGAGAACACGAGTCGCGGCTGTAGCGATCCTCCTTTAGTTAGGAGGAAAACCCAATAAGTGGGCCCCGGTTAATTGCCGAAATGTGGATTGGTTTCAGATGTGAAGGCACGCGAGTGCATGTCGGACTCGGAGTGCACGGGCATCAAGGGCGCCTCGTGCCTGGAGAGCATATTCGCGAGGGACCAGAAGCTACGTTGCCTGTGCGGCAATTATAAGGATCCCAACAACGGCCTCTGCTCCAACCAATACAACCGTAAGATCGGCTTTCTTTCTTTCTTTCTTTCTCTCTCTTTCTCTCTCTCTGTCTAGGCTTGCGTGCCACCGAGCGATATAACCGATGTCGGACAATCGAGGGGATATCACGTTTTTATTTGTTTGTCTGATTTCGTTCGTCTATATGCACTTGGGGAATCGAGCCTTTCGTTCTCGGATGGATTGACTTTCCGGAGCTATACTCTCTCTCTCTCTCTCTCTCTCTCTCTCTCTCTCTCTCTCTCTCTTTCTCTCTCGCTCTCTCCTCTCTGTCTCTAACGTGAGGAATTGGATTTCGCTTTCGTTAATACGAGAATTTCTTGAGAATTATTTTTAGTGGCATTGCTTTTTTTTACAGACTTGTATATATGAGTTACATTGGGATCTAATTTGAAGGGAGGAAATTTGAGATGGTTTTTGGAGAGCAAATTTGTTCTTCAAATGTAGAGAAGTATTTTAAAAGTCAGAAAATGTCATTTATTTTTGTATAATTAATCGATAGCCGACATTTGAAGAGCCGTGAACATTGCCAAATGTGGTTAAGATTGAATAAAATCAAACAATTTTTTTTTATATAGAACAATTTTTACACAAATATACGCTATAAAGGTAAAATTTACATCAAGTTTGCAATAACAACCAAAATTGACGTATCGAGTTAGCAATTTGCGAATCGAAAAAGGAAAACAATAGCATTATAGAAAGCAGGTAGGTATCCACATTTATGAGATTGCAGCTTGTGAGAATGACAGGTAGTAAGTTAGAAAGCTGGGATTGGCTCGTATAACAACTGCGCCCAAGAAATAAATTATCTTCCGCTCTGGAAATAAGCAATCAAATATCTCGCGAATATTGTTCTATTTACCTTTTTTTTCCTTATTCATTTAAAGAAGCACTGCTCAAAAAGTTTTAAAGAGATCTTGTTTAGCCAAGTAATACTCGTGACTACTGTATAATAAAAGTAACTAATTAAATTTAAAGATTAATTACGATTTTAGATAAAAGAATTTCCTTCGTTGAAAATATATAAGCTTACATATTGATATTTCCAGTAAAATATAGCAATGACTTAAAAACGAATGAAACAGAACTCTGAGTGGCATTGTTACACTTCAAAAAGTATATAATTACAAAAATTAAAATTTCGCGAAACATAAATGAACTCTGAAAAATGTCTTATATTTTTAATTAATTTTTAATTATTTCAAAAAGAATACACATTTGATATTCTGTAACAAAGTCGAAAGTCCGTAAAAATAAAAACAATGAAACAGTCAGAATCAGAACAAATCGAGTATAAAACGTGTCGATCGATCATTGAAAAATCGTATTACTCTCACAGGTCCGCGTGTAAGCTAAAAAAAAAGCAGCCGATCTTTTTTATCGAAACGCTGGTAAAGAAACCTTAGAATCATGACAAGGACGTCGATATTGTACGCGGAACTCGGGGACCATGGGCTAGAGCACGTGAAATCGCGTGCACGCATTATGATAATTTCCATATATAGCTGTGTATACATATACAGCCGATGGAAGCTCGTGTCGATGAAAAAGAAATCCCGAGGGTGAAAACGACGACGGGCGGAGATAATCGAAAAAACGCGCGCTCTAACCGGTTCGGCTATACCTTCGTGCTGCACGTGTTAGGAAGTACAAGAATTTTGTATGCCGCTGTATATGTCTACTGTGTAAGGACATTCCTTTTTTATCGCTGGATTTCTAGCGGATTAATCGGATAGATATACTTTTTAATAGAATCGATGCAAAAAAATGATAGTGTTTTTGCTGCGAGATGATTATAGTTTTGCAAAGCAACGATTAACAAGTGCATCGAGTAAAAATTACAATAGCATTTAGAGAAAATTTATTTATAATAAGCAGTTCTTGGTGAGGAAAAATCCGTCTATTTGAAAAGGCAGATTTTGATGATAATGCGGGAATAAATTTAAACTTAACAAGCCTGCGCAAAAACTTGTAAAGCTCCGCTGTGTACTATATCCTTGACAGTCAGATTCATGATTTCTATAAGGCATAAGAAAGAAATCGAGCTTTGTGATAAATCAACTAGTGTGTGTTTTAACAGACTAGTTTGACAAGGGCATCGTTTCAATCAGACTTTTTATTCCAAGTGAAATTTATACCGATATGAATAAAATAATAATTTGTTGATATAAAAATCTTTAGCCTTGGAGAGTCAACAAATTAATAAATTATTCATCAAGGATTTTTGAAAGCTCAAGGATTGCGAATCATTTTATCAAAGATGATATTAATCGCGAGATACTCGTGAACTACTTTAATTGCGCACGTAATTGCAATTTTCTATGTAGATGATACATAATTACAAGGAAATACGCGTCGCAAATGCTGGTAACGAAATATTTTGCATAAACGTTTGTATCGATGGATTTAATGATTCACGAGTATAAATTGCGCATGTTATTAGTTTATAATGCGTACCGGTTTAGCTACATATGCTCGAGTCTCGACTTTTCCTATACCTTGGCAATGTTTATTATTCTATGCGCACGAATTAGTAGTAAAAGATGGATTACTACAGACAGGCTGTTACTACTTGTCAATAGAATTTTTTCAAAATATTCTTATCATTTTTACTAAGCTTGTAAGGCTAAAAATAACTTTTTTTCAGAATTCCAATGTTCAAGCAAAAATATTATCCAAACCTTTCGTGTCTCAAACACATAAGTACTCGTGAAATTTTCAAAGAATTCCCTTCATTTAAAACTCGAACTCAAATTCAAGATTCCCAAACACCCAATTGGAAATAGAGTCAGGTAGTAGCGGCAATCCTCTAAATTCCATCGAAAA
>UELV01175127.1:10000-24613 GCA_900490015.1 Megastigmus stigmatizans | reverse complement strand
AGAGAGAGAGAGAGAGAACCACCCCCGTACAAGGGCGCATGCGCGTCGAGCCGCCGATAATTCCGTCGAGCCACGCGAACTAAAGAGGGACAGACAGAGAGACTCGAGGAGGCAGACACCGTCGGTTCACTTCAGTTTGCCCCGACGCCTCAAACCCAAAGGGGTTGGTACACATACACGCCAACACAACGCATATAAAAGCGCAACGAAATTCGCGCGTCGTCTCTCGACACTTTTCATTTTAACGCAGCGTTGCACGCGCCGCCAGTAAACCTATAACGCGCGCGCGCGCGCGACTCTCGCCTCCCGTTTTACTCCCGTAGAATTGTAAAAATAATCAGCCGGCTTCTCGTGCATCCCTTACGCTCCATCATCCGATTGTTCAAAAATAAATTGTTAAAGCAGTGCTCGTCTACAGAATAGATGTTCTAGGGGGGAGAGAATATGTGAAGTGCGGTGGTGGATATATATAAATATCATTAAATATAGTATAAATAATTATTATCATTAAGTAATACTAATAGTTGATAGCGAATAAAGCTGTGACAATGGAGATGACGATAACACGAGCTGCTGCCGTTGCTTCTACTGGTTGGGATAAAGTGTGACTCCTTTACTGCCGAGGGAAGCTAGAGCCGGTAAACAAAGTGTGATATTTTCGTGCCGGTGGTGCAGTTTTTGCCGAGTGTTTGTCCCAGCAAAAGAGAGAGAGAGAGAGAGGAAGATCCTCGTGGAGATTCGAGCGCCGACATATACGGAGCCACGCACTATTAGGTGAGTTATACACCCTTTTTTCTGTCTTCTTGGTAAAGAAATTTTACGATGCTGAAGCTTTGATTAATCTGTAATTAGCTGGGCTTTGATGCCTAGGGGGGTTGACATGTACAGAATGATCATTCGAAAATATCACCCCGCGTGCGGTAAGCGCATGCCTGTCGGAGTGCAATACGATGGTGTAATGATACGAATTTGAATCTTATCGTAAATTAACGTTCTTTCTCGATGCTAAAGATGTTAGGGGGTAAATGCTCGACTGGTTTCTCGGAAAGGTTTTTAGGTGGAAGGAAAGAGGTTAATAATAACGCCGAGGTGGTTCTGCTGCAGCCCGGGTGCTTTGATTTTATTACATGTAGCTACTCACGTGGCGCGCCTTTGAGCTGCCGATATTTCATTAATTATTGAAGGGTGCGTGTCAGTAATTAAAGATTAAGTGGTACGATGAAAGGGTTACTTTGGCCATTCCATTAACTGCACTAGGGCGAGAATTTCGCTCTTAATTGTCAATGATTCAATTTCTATTTATGAGGCATAATGAGTAGAGGCAATTTATTTCGCATTTTTTCTTGGCAATAAATAAAACAAATATTATTATGTGGTTCTGATAATTAAAATTAATCTTGTTCAATATTATTATTTTTAATAGTAATTTTTAATTGATAATTAGATTTAAATGTTAATGCAGTTTAATTATGCCATGTTACGATGTATTTGTAAAATTATGTAATTTATTTCAATTTTATTACATGATAATGTATTTAATATTCAGGTCAGATAGCTGACACTATACTGTCTTCTCTGAATTCTTTATAGAAGTAAGCGACTCCGTAGAAGTGCAAAATACACTTTGCATTATTTCGGTAATATAATATTGCGAAAAATTAATTTCAAGGGACTTGGCCTTAGATGTGGTTCTTGAATTTTTCCTGAAACTTTGAAAAACCTTTTTTTTATACTAATATAAATGTAAACTTCAATATTTTTTAATGGACCTCTCTGCATCTAGCTATATTATTAGAAATTAAAATTGATTATTGAAAGTGAAAAGCCACGATCAAATCAATGGTATTATATAATGTTATAATTAATTGAATTTGCTAAAAAATAAATATTCTCTTCTATATTATGATTGAAGAAATAGAATAAAGTTTAAAATACCCTTTAGTTCTGCAATTAATATCACAGTGCGTTCGATTGTTGCATCTCTACACCACCAAGGCCATAATCATAAATGAAAAGAAAGAAAATACTGATCAGATATTGGCTTTATTGCAATGCAAATACATAAATTAAATCTCGAGAAAACTGCAAATTTTCTGAATAAAAATCAGAATCAGTCCAAATATAGCAAGAATGCACTTTAATCGGGTGAAATATTCATTTGCCCTTCCTGGCCCGTAAAAAACAGGCAATACTTAATAAATAAACAGTGTAGTAAAAACTAACTCCACATATCTGTGCACTAAACCATTCCGACCCACTTTTCTCCACATGTCAGATCCTACATTGCGCATCAGCAACATCTGCATCGCGAAGGACGAAAGAAAGCTCGACTACACGCGCGCACACAAAGAGCAGAGTAGTAGCAACAGTGGCAGCAGACCGGACGGCGACAGCCTACGATATATATATTCTCGGGCACATGTTTTCATTCTCGTATATATACATACATGGCGCGCGCGGTTCAACGAACCCCGACAGTCTACTCCTCTCTCTCTCTCTCTCTCTCTCTCTCTCACTCTCTCTTTCGCAGTATATACGTTGGGACTAGAAGACAGAGACATATAGCCTTTCGGGTAGATATCGGGGAATGAGAGAAAGAGAGAGAGAGAGAGAGAGAGAGAGAGAGAGAGAGAGAGAGGGGAACTCGCGACTCTCGGTGTATAAGTCCGGCTGTACTTACACAGTGGCTCTGAAATATAGAATAGACCGCATCTGCGGAAAATAGGTGAATCGAGAGAGACGGAAAGAGAGGGAGAGGGGGAGGGAGAGACAGAGAGAGAACGAGAGAGATAGAGAGGATTTTTCTTCACTCGACTACGATGGCTATTGTTGGAGGTAGAATTTGTTCGGGAATTAGTTGTGAAAAATTCGTTGCGGCTCCGCGAGATCCAGCTGCAGTGATTACTTAGTAGCGACTGGATAGATTTGATTTTGCCCAGTTGATAAGGATAAAAGATTCGGAAAAATTAGATTTTTGCTGGACCTTAGGTTAAACCTACACTATGACAAAGTTTTTGTGCCTTTTTTTGCATGAATTCCACGATAAATTGTTCCAATAGTATTTAGTTTTAAAAAGTTGAGTGAAAAAATAGTGAGTCGATATCTTTGAGTATAAATTGAAAAGTATTTTGAAAACAGAAATATTTTACTTCTTATATATACTTTTTATACAGTTTAAAATGACGTTATAGATCTTGTATATAAGTTGTTTTATGAAAAAGACTTTATTATCCTCTTTGAGCGATTGGAAAGACTGTCAGTAATAAGATTTATTACACCCCAGGAATTAATGTGCTGACATTTTGAACTTATTTTATTAATCAGACCCTTGTCAAGATTGGAAAATAAATAAAAAATAATATTAAAGATAAGCTACTATCTTTTCCTATCATGAATAAAAATTATAAATGCGCGCATACAAACAATCTAACAGTCATATATAATACAGATTATGATTGATGTTGTATGCTTTCACAAAAACCCTTAGTGGTACAAAAATTATCAAAATTAGCTTAGTTTAATATTTAAAAAAAAAAACTGTGTAGATGGAAGCAAACTTACAAAAATTAATGAGGCAGCTCTTTTCCGAACTAGCAGTGATCGAAGTAAATTATTGAAATAAAAGAGTACAAAAAATTCTATTAAACATGTATAAAAAATGTTGTTTATATTTCAAGTCAATTGGAAACCGATGCATATTATAAAAATAAATACGTGTTTTTAAATTATGTTTGCACATTAATATTTATATTTTGAAATATCTTTTTTACTCATACCAATGATTTTATTCTGTTTGTTATTTACGTTAAATGTTCCTCATAGGATCCACTCTTTTAATGCTCTTTTATTTTTCATATTATATAGATATAAAAATGTATATGCATGAGTTTCCATAACCTATCTTTTTCAGTGTATAAATACAGCGTAAAAATTAAATAATATCCAAATGAATAATATAAATGGCAACAAAATATTGTTTAGGTCTTAAAATATTCTCAAGTTATCCTATTTTTAAAAAGTATAAATGTTCAGTAAGCGTCTACGTAAATGTATATTAAATATAAAAAATTTCCTGTTCCATATAGATGAGTACAGTATTATTTTTAGTTTCATTAGTTTAAAAGTTCCACATATAAAAAATTATCATTTTAGCTTATTCGATTATAAATGACAAAAAAACAAATATAGTACACTCAGAAATTGATTGTTGAAACGCCCAAGCTTTAGTACTCCAACGATCATTGGGCATCGTTCCTGCAACAAGCGCAGAACAAAAATAAAAGCTGTAAGTATTTAAGTGACAATAGAAAACTTTGCCGAAGAGGAGACATAAAAATAAAGGTCTTTAATAAAGTTAAAGTCATCCACTCGGCTCCTGAGCTCAGCAAAATTTTGCCCGAAACAGCACACAGCTGCATTCGGAAAACAGCTTAGGAGATCAGCTAAAAGGTTCGTGTAGCTCGGGCTTCATTTCGTCCCGAGACAAGTCTGTGTATACTGCACGAAATACCTAGTGTAATGGGGAACGGAGTAAGACCTGCAACAACAGCAGCAGCAGCAGCAGCCTAGCAGTAGCAGCGGCCAAGATGGTTGACCGTTGTTGACTCGAACAGAATTGATTACCGGGAATTAGATCAATGCTTTCCTTAACTGCATCGCTACTCGCGCAGTTGTCTACTGCCACCCCTCCGCAACTCTATATATTTACTACTGCTGACGTGTATATATGAATCGTAATTTGTTCGCCGTTTCTATGCTTTATATATCATTAGAGACGTGCGCAGTCAGTTACTAGACCCATAGATTTTGCGGCCAGAGTGAATAATTTGCTCGTCGAAAGTGGGTCTCTTGTCTGAAATGATGTCTCACGATTATCA
Source organism: Megastigmus stigmatizans (assembly GCA_900490015.1). Lineage (NCBI taxonomy): Eukaryota > Metazoa > Arthropoda > Insecta > Hymenoptera > Megastigmidae > Megastigmus > Megastigmus stigmatizans. Next base: position 19,736 of record UELV01175127.1, on the reverse strand, counting down.
GGTGAAATTTCCGATTAATGAAGGATTGCGTCCTCGCTGACCCCCCTTTTTCCAAACTTTAATATATCAAATTTAGAAGCTATAGTTAGAGAATTATATAAAGATGGGCAACGGAAGACTATAAGTTATTATATAAAAGTGAATTTATCTAACGCCACGAGCCAAAGACGTTCTCAGAGGATATTCCCTTCTTTTCTTTTCTATGCTAGAAGATCTGTATTTAGATGCAGACAAACAACCAACACGAAAGAAATATAGAGAAAGGAAACTCTAAGAAAACCGAAATTTAGAAAGACTTTATCAAATTTTTATATTAGGGGAAATAAAGATTGTAATTAAATATAAGAAAAAATTTGTATATAATAATCAAAATGTTTCGGACATGAGACTGTCTACTTTCCCATCTTCAGTAAGATGTAGACAGCTCTATCTTAGACACCAAAATGGAAAATGAAAAGGAATTAATATTTAAATATGTAAGGACCTCCATAGCCGAGTTGACGAGCGACTTACGATTACACATACTGAAAAGACTGAAAAATGTTTTGCCACGGGAAGGATTTCTTAGAGTTTCGTGTTGGTTGTTTGTCTGTATCTAAATACGGATCTTCTTGCATAGAAAAGAAAAGAGGGGAGTATCCTCTAAGAACGCCTTTGGCTCGTGGTAATCGATAAATTCACTTTTATATTGTAAATTTTGACGAGCAATAAATTCATTATTACTATAAGTTATTGTTTGCAACGTAAATAGAATTTGAGAGAAGGAAAGTTAGAACTTTTGAAGAGCTGTTCGAATTTATTAATTATTTAGTTGACTACTTTACACCTTGCAACGAATTGCTCAGTTCATGGAAGACACGCGGGTGAAGGATTCAACGAATCAACGGCCTTCGCATATACACGCGTTTACCAATTCATCGATTCTCTCTTTGTCCCGTTAAGACCGCAAGCTGGTGGCTCTATAATCTATATACACCGATGCTGATAGAGTGCTTTCTGCTACGAGCGAGCAGAGTGAACTATACTTAATCCATTAATAAGTTAAGCTTGGAAAAATTGTACAGAATTGAAAAACACTTCAAATAAATTACAATAAGACACTTGTTAATTAACATATCCATTTTCAATTCGTTTAACAAACAAATAATTGGTTTTTAAACAACATTGATTTTTGTTTAGGGAATTTTGTAATAATGTGTTTTGAAATCTTTTCTTTATTTTGGTCTCAAACTACAAATTACTATGAATCTTACGAGACGACGCAAACATTACGTCGATACGGTGTATCAATCTTGGTCTCAACCTACTAAAAGTTTTTTATAGACGTCTCTCATGCAAGAGTTTTGATAAGGGCTGTAATCGCCTCTGTAAGAAATTCAATTTTTATATCCCAGTGCAGATTTCCGGCCAATTATTATGAGAGCAATATAACTGGATAAATTAATGAACTTTTGAACAGATTATAATGCTGAATATATAGATTATAATGTTGTAATATAGAATTTCCAATATTGATATTGCACATAAAATTGATTTATTAAAATAAAATTTGTATAGTAATATTTTTTGTTCTGCTTAATCAAGATTCATCAAATTTATTGAACATATTACTAATCATTAAAGAAATTAATTTCTATTACGATAAAAATTCATTTTAAACTATTTCTTTTTTTTTTTTATTAAGGATGTATGTATGTAGGTTATCATGTTAATCGATTTTGTCCGTGGATTTTTGACGGATCGAGCCGAAACTTTGGGGATTAGCCTATTATATTATAAAATAGAAACGCTACTATTTTGGGCTATATTCGCTGAAGGGCTTCAAAATGGCAGACCTTTTAAAAATCTCAAAAAATCATTTTTTAGCTATAAATTGAAAAAAAATTTTTTAAAAATATATCCTTTGTGTAATTAAGCTAAAAATATCTCTTTTTGGATTTTAAAATGAAAAATAATAATTTGTCACAAAAGTATTAAATGTAAAAGTTGTAGAGCATAAAAAACAAAAATTTTCTCTGAACATTTTGTGCTAGGAGCAATTCGTTTCAAGATAACAGTGGAGCCAGTTGTAGAGCATGCAGTAACAGAACACGAGCGCGAAGCGCGAGCATCAACAGACATGTCTTGCATCAGCGCTCATGATAGTTTCTTATATGTAATAAGCAAAGAAAAGCTTTGTGCATACCTTGCATCGTTAACGCGCTGGAATGCTATTGGGGTGTAGTTTAAATATGAGTTACTAGAGTAACTTAAAAGACTAAATTCACGATACAATCAACCATTCAGCGCCTAAAAATAAAATCACTCCTTAAATCCCGATCTGCATAAAATCAAACAATCCTGCAAAAGAATTGGCATTATTAATTTCGCCTCGCAAACAAAAGGGAAGCAATTTGCCGAAAAAAAATCGAGACAGCGACTGCATCTCGAATCCGTATCTCTATTTCCTTCCTCCTTACTTCCCCCGGTCTCATCAATTTCTCAATCTCGATCGACTCGGTAATGCGAAGCGTCTGCCCATGGTAATAGACCTAATTAGTGAACTGTCCATTTTGCACTGCAGGCGTGTATAACGTGACTCTCGCGCGCGCATTGACGATCGATAATTGGCAAAGAACGAGAGGAACAGTGAGAGCGAGAGACAAAAATGGTGTAGCAAGCAAAAGGCGCGAGCGCATGAAACGAGATGCCTGTAATTTAATTTATATAAATAAGAGGGGGTGTAGGGACGCACCGACACTTGGCGATGTTGTGCCGTCGAGCGAGAAATCTTAGGAGAGAGTCTCGTTGACTCTCGTGAAGCCTTACAGGACAACGTGCACAAAACAAATTTCTCCGCGTGTTCGTTTTCCCGCTCTTGTTTTTTTTTCTTTTTTCTTTGCACGTGCAGCTCTCGTGGAGCTTCAACACTTTCGATATGTCTCCATATCGCGATCGGCTTTTCTACAACTTTTGTCGACTGCTTTGATGCTCGTACCGCCGCTTGCCGAGAAAAACTTGTACATTGATATTTTCTACGGTGAAAAAAGGGACAGGAAACTCCGTATTTGGCGATCCGCAAATTTTTATGTTTCTATAATGATAGTACGTTTTTGTTAATGCATGATGAAAGAAATTTTTAAGCTAAAAATAGTAATGAACTTGTATTTCAGTAGTTGCATGGCATTGAATTTGATTATTTAGCTAAACTTTTTATTGAAGGGAATCTCGATGAAAAATCTATGGCAGTATTAGACTATTTATTTCGTCATTTTTGGTTTTCATAGTTATTAAAAATTTTTTTAACCGAAGTCTTTTTTAAGTGATCAAAATTTTATACGCAATGCAATTGATATTGGAATCTAATCAATTATGAAAATAGTACAAAGAAGTATGATAATAATTGCTGTGGACTACTTTTCAAGAATTTCACTTAAAAATTTTAATTAGTGAATAGTTCAGCTTTTTTTTGCCAAAATTATGAGTATATTTAACCTCTAAATATTTTGAAATTTAATTCGAAATTTCTTCAGGCTAATTATCTCTCTTTAATCCTCTACCTACAGTAGTGTTTATCTACTGTAATGTCGCTTACGGTGTTATTCTACATGCATATTAATTTATTTTATGATACAGCTAAGTATTTTCATTAGGTATGCTTTGTTATAGTGACTAAATTTTTTACTGTGCGGCTTAGTAATGACCTAGAGGTAATGCATGAAACTAATTAATAATTTATCTGTTATGAAATCTAATGGCCCATCATAAGAAAATGGTACCGATAAAGGCCAAAATCTATTATTACAGCTAAAATAGACGTTGTTACTTATAGTAAATAAATCATTTCTTCTCATAATATAAGTACTTTTTAATTCTAAATTAAGCTAGTGTTAATTCGAGTAAAGTACATGATTGTTTCAGCATTCTCAGCAAAATCGACAATTCTAAGAATTTATGTAAACTCTTAACTTTGCAATTTAGTAAATATGCATTATTCTAGTGGAAAAATTTCTCAAGTAGAGTGACATCGGTGAAATTAGGCGAGTTTCGAATGAAGTTCTAAAATTCTACGCAAATTGGAAAAATTTCGAACACATTCATACTTTTTTTCTGATCATATTTCAGAGAACTTTTTCATTTAGGGCTCTACAACTTTCTAAGTACTTTCCAAAATAGACACATCCACACACAGTCCATAAGAATGTGAAAATATGGTAACGTGTAAAAAGTAAATATGTAGATTGAATTCAATTTATCTGCATTTTTCAAAGTTGGTGGTGCCTCCATTACTGCCGTGACTAAATAATTATAATATACAATCATTCGACACCTATTAAAACCATAGAGATTCATTTCGCGAATAAAGTAATAAACAAAGATAATTCGCGATAATATTCTATTGGCTACTTCAAAGCTCACCCGAAAACAAATAGCCATTCGTTATTTACATACATTACCAATCGGAAATTCATCAAAAACATTACCTTTCATCACCGGTCCAATTCACAAAATGATAACTAAAATTGATGAAAAAAAAACTGAAACAAAAAATCCAATAAACACATGCAAATGCATATAATACACACAGACACGCAGCGAATTTTATGCACGTGTAATAGCGGTTATATTCAAATCGGCATTTGGGCCTCGGGTGCGGTTAGCCGCATGTACGCGCGCGCGGCTATCGGGGGCAGCTTGGCCCCCGAATCCTGTTGCTGCCTTTAGCTGCGTCCGCCACTGACTGCAGTGCATGCGCAACTCGTTTCGCGGGATACGCTAAGCCTAATAAAACCGCACATCGATAGATATCGTAACTGTTTCGAGCGCGCCGAAATTGAGGCTTAATAGGCGGTCAAAACTATTTAGTGCGATGATGGGACATTGTATTATGCATTATTTTTTGAACTGAGCCCGCAAAAGTTTATGCTCGAATTCACAGTTTCGTAATTTGAGGAAATGCGAGTTATCCTACATGTATTATACGCTTTGCTTGGCGCTGAACTTCCAAAGATGTTGCACATGCAATCGAACACTGGTTTTTAATTAAACTTTTTTCTTAGCTGTCAAACGTTAAATTGAGAAGCAATGGAGAAGAAATCAACAAACAAGATAATAATTTAAAACGTGTCCATTAGAATTAAATATATAACTTGAATGATTAAGTTAAACATATCGTAATTATTTAATGCGATTCGGCGGGATAAAATACGTACTTTCATGTTGCTTGCTATGCATATTATACCTATCATTAACATTAATAAAACGATGCCGTTACAGTGTATTCGAGGTACTGATTTAATAGTCGTCGTTTTATTCTTGGCCGGGTAAATTCGTATTTTTTTGAACTAAAAATATAAACATTATACTCCAGATTAATAATTACTGACTATCACGAATGTATTTATATTTTAATGTTATAATTAATAAAATTTATGCAACGTTTCTAATTAGTTTTTATAACTACTGAAATATTCATTTACAAATTCCAGCTCCATGACTTATTAAATTTTTTATTCAATCATTCTACATACAGAATAAAATAGCAATTTATTTAAGCTCGTAATTAATTCATGCATGTAAAAGTATTGAGCAATAAAGTTTTAATTAAAATTTACGTTTAGCGCAATATTACTATCAAAACTTTATACACGCAACTTATATGTAGGTACGAGGCTTTCTAAAATTAAATAAAAAAAAAAGAACATTCTATTCATCCCTTCAAATCAAGCAACTATATTCCTGGAATTGCGATACTTTTGGAACGTCAGTTTTCTAAATTCCAAAAATAGATTCATAAAACAAACATTTGACCAATAGCTGTCGCAGTCGGTTTGAAAACTTTGAGCTTCCATTTCCATCCAGCTAAAATAAATACAAATTAACGTTCCATCCTCCAGGCGCTTTTGCCATACTCCGCGACATAAAAAAACTCGCTTGCACTGCATGAATTCGGGATTATCCTTTGGAGAAAGGCCATGCGAAACTCTTACATTTTCATAAAGTCATTTCTACGTTACTTCAGCGAAACCCTACTATACAAATCGAGTCCCTCTCCCTCTCGCATATTCCGATTGCCCCGCAAGCTCCCTTTCTCCCTTATCGTTTCCCCTGATTTCCGCGATATCCATATCCCCCCTGGTTCATTTTTCCTCGCTCGACCTCCAGACACAGGCATGAAAATCTTCCTTCCCCCCACCCCTTGCAGTACTTTGCCGATACTGGACCGAGATTGCTCCCAACGTTCGTTCGGACCTTCAGAAACGTCCTCGAATTCTCGCGCACCGTTTACTTCACGATTTATCCTCTCGGAATCTTTCCCTTATTCCTCTGTTTCATCGTAAGAATCCGAGTCGCGCTTATTATACGGCTACGCTTGAGTTTCAGAAGATTTTCCTCTTACAGACGCGAAAAGTGTCTTGTGTGTCTATACATATGTACATATATATACCTGTATAATGCTGCATAAAGAAGAGGGCGAGGCGAAAATCGTTTGGGAATTTGCATGAAGGAAGTTTGCCTTGCTCAAAAGGAAGCGCGAGCATCACCATGAATAAGTATAAAGTAGTTGATACTTGCAGTCGGTCTAGCAGGCGAACGTGGAGCGCGAAAGGAAAATGGGTAGACAGGGGAATTATTTTCACCTGCTACGTTATCAAATTGCATCTTCTGCTGAATTATAGGGCGACATGATTCTAACTAATTTTGGAGATGAATTTATAGAGTTTCAGGTGGATAAGTTGCACGGCGTAAGAGTTTAAAAGAGCATCCTTTGATTTGCGAATGTGTTATTAACATATGTATCATATGTGTATTCATATGGTAAAATTATTATTTTCAATTTATGTAAGCAAATATTTTATTTATTTATGATGATTTCTGCTAAGTATTTAATTCGGAGTATATTTGGTTTTTAAACTTTACATTTTTAATTCGTTTATATTTAATTTTAAAAGACATTTTAATAATCAAACTGATGATTGAAAATCGAAGAAGTTGATTTTATACTAAATTATGTCATTATTATATTCTAGATTTATCAAATTACATGCAGATTTAGAATTTAATCTATTAAATTTTAAATGCACCAGTAAAAATGCACATTTTAGTAACAAAATTATACTACACACATTTGAATATTTTATGATCTTCAAATGTTATAGAAAAATTTAACATTCAATTTTTAAAATATAATACATATATTTAGAAGTTATTTTTTCCTTAATATTAGTAAAAATTATCTAAAATCCAGATATAGTTTTGCTTCTAAAAGAGTAAGATTTTTTATCTTGTCTTGTAGAGATATTTGTCATAGTATTTTTATTGCAAATTTATGCAAACTATATGCACCTAACGGATATCGATAATTAAAGAGGTCACACTATAAAAAAGGGATTACTATCTTATATAAAATAAATATTTATATTAAATCTGGATCATACATTTTTTAGAAATTCTTAAAATTCTGGAAGACAGTAAACAATAAGAAAATATCATGTCACTTTGGACCAAACCATCCTTTTTTAAAACTTACAAAAGTAATAGCGTAAGAATAAATTAAATTATGCGTTCAGTAGTTAATTGCAGGATAAAAAAATTAATAATTTAATTAATGAATTTCCATAAGACCTGACAATTATGAAATATTTTAATTGTAACTCGATTAAAAATTTAAAATTTTTGTAAACTTCGTTATTATCGCAAATTTAATTTATTTGGTAAATACCATGACGAGTATTGAATTTAATATGTAATTTATTATGTATAACTAAATATTTATTATATAACTAAATTTTAAAGCACAACTTTAATGTCATTTATAGAATAACAAAGAAACTTATTTTCAATATATCTCTCGCCGATGAGCTAATGCGATCTCGTCCATACCCGCAAACGAACTGCTAATAAAAACCAGCGAGATTTACATTTTCGGCCGAACAGAGTGACGCCAAAAAATCCCGCATTAGCGTTCGAAGAGGATTTAAAAGCGTGCGCCCCTGTAATAGACGAAAGTAATAAGACCATGGGTGAACATTTCACCGATATTTTGTAGGTCGCGCATTTTAAACGCGTTTGTGAAACACGGAATAAAAAAAAAAGAATGCCACGATCATCCCCCCAGCAGCTGTGTAGGGACATACCAACGCGTATATAAACGAATATTTAATCAATTTTCCGGGGCGCGATGATTAATCATCTCAGCGATTCGATGGTATCGATATCCACTGCTTCGTTTCGGCGAGTAAAGCGAAAAAGGGAAAGAGGTGACGAGAGAATGAACGGGACTAAAAAAGCCAGGAAAATTAGTGCGGTGTAATGTAATATTGTAGATGCAGTGAGCGCGTGTGTATGCTTGTGTGAATGTAACGAGAAATATATCTGGGATATGGATGATAAGCATATATTTGTGCAGAATCAATATTTGAGAGTGTAAATATTAAAATTTGGTTGCTGTGATTGACTGGTGTATGCTGATTTTAATAAGGGGACGGAAAATTCAACGCTAGGAACGACATTGTTAAGCTGTTTAGGAGGAAAGTAAATGATACAACTTTTGGTTGTACATCGTTAACAGTTTTTCGAAATGTTTTGACAAAGGCCTGTTTTAATATTTATACATTATAGTATTTCCCACTTGAAAGAGGTATAATAATAGAAAAACATTAATTTCATAAACAGGTCGATTTAGGGTGTCATTTTGTTAGAAATTCATTTTTTGGCATATTCTGTACTCAAAATATGTATACAAAAACTATATATACTCTTTTAAAGCAGTCACTGATAAATCGGTCACTATAAAAATTTCCTGAAAAAGCAATGCATATAAACTAATTTTAGGGGTAGTGATTTATAACTATTTTAAAGGAGGATGCCAACGACATGCATTTACTTTTCAAAATCGAAACCTTAGCGATTTGCACCATCGTATAGTGCTTATAAAAAAGTAAATTTAAAAAATAAATTAGCTTTGTAAACCCTTGTCAAAATGAGGTATGAAATATTCAAGTTCTGAAATTACTATTGGTATTACATCTATAGGCATCGATGTTTGACTGCACTCAGAACACTTTAACTAATTTTCTATATCTGTCGTTGACATCCTTCTTTAGATTGCATATTATTGATTTACAGAGAACTTCCAATTTTAAATTACTATATGTTTGGCTAAAGCTAAAACCATCTTTCAATCCGTGACACAGTAAAAATAGCACTGCTCACATCGCATGGTCCATTTACAAACTGTCCAGAAATCATAGCCAACCATTACGCAAACACCGGTGATTTTCAGAAAAAGGAAAACGCAAAACAACACGAATTCTTTACGCAAAAAATGATTTTCCCCGGTGCACCTAAAAGCATTCGAATCACCGCGCAACGCACATCATTAGCTATCGAAAAAAAAATCCTACCCCATTATAAAAACGACGGTACAGTGCATATTAAAGTTAAACCAGTAAAGCCCAACATCTACGTAAACTCGTCGCGCGCATACATGCGAAGGGGGTGGATGTCTGCAGTAGGACAGAGGGAGTTAGGATCGATCGAGAATTCCAGAGGCCATAGGCGATAATGACGGGGGAATTTCCGCAGGCGCGAGAGAGGAGAGATCGCGAAATTACACCGCAGTGCAGAGCGGCACAGTGCGCGGGGGACACACGCGGCGGCGGGGGAGAAGGTGAAAGGGCACACGGCGTTCCGCAGAGAGAGAGAGAGAGAGAGAGAGAGAGAGAGAGAGCCAAGCGCTCAGCAGCATTAATCT
>UELV01175127.1:0-7500 GCA_900490015.1 Megastigmus stigmatizans | reverse complement strand
TTTTGGGCTTCATTGGCCAATCCTTTGAAGTTAACTTTTCTGTTCGTGGAATTCTAAATTTCAATTTTAATCATTCAATATTGTTTTGAATAAAGTCATCATCGCGCGCAACAATTACATCTAGCTTTACTTGGTATAATACAATCATTGCTTCAACGATGCTACACTACGATTATTAAAAAATTCTTTCAATGCACCAGAAAAGTAACATCGATAATAGATTTTTGTAATGTTAAGTTTTAGTAAAAACTCTAAACTCTAGTAAAAGCACACTATTGGTAAAGAGTATCAACTAGAAATATAAATAAAACCATTCAGTAATGTCAGTAGAACTTCTATTTTCTATCTTATTTATCAAAAAGATCCCGAGAAATTTACATTGTCTTTCATTATTCTGCAATACTCATTATTCTTCTTCGTCGTTCAATCAATCAACAAAGAAAGTCGATCAAAAATCCAACCCAACCGTTCCATCACCCCAAGCCTACAAACGCGGACGAATCCTCAAAAGTAATTCTCGTGCCACCACAGGCACGGAAACAACAGCATCTCGACTTGGCATCGCTTGGCAAAGCCGTCGCGTCAGGATGAAACGTTCATTGGACGTTTTCTAGCAATCATCTAAATATTCAATTTCCCTCGTAGTCGTAGTTCTGCGCGGGTGTTGACATGGAATCGGCCGTGTATACACATCGTCAAGTCGAAAGGGTTGGGCGTCGTTGCTGCTTCTGCTGTTGCTGCTGTGCTCACGCGATAAGGTGGCGCGACGCAAATAAGCCGAGAGCACGTGAAACTCGCAAAGTCGGTTATATTTCAACGAGAGCAAGAGAGAGAGAGAGAGAGAGAGAGAGAGAGAGAGACTTCGGGTCCTTGGCGCGACGCGCAAAGTGGCAAACGCGTAAATGTATGTGCACACGCCAGTATACGCACGCAGTCTTAGTGCGAATCTATGGGCGTGGGCTGGAAAGTTGTTCCGTGGAAAAAGCTGCGGGAGAGGGGAAATTTACTTGATTACAGTTTCGCTCTAATTGAGGTGGGGATAATACCATTAATTTAGCTGAGAAGTGTTAATAGAATGGATGTAATGGGGTTGACTTGAAATGAAACTAAATATTTGGATTATTAAAATGTTACTGCTTCTACATTATTTAGAGTACAGACTCTGTTGTGGATTGTCAAAGAGTCTGGGATATTTGGGAGTTGAGTTGTTACTGGTAAGGATTTTTTTTTAATTTGTAAGAACAACTAAAATGTCGTAAAAACTGCTAAGATTGCTGCTAAGCTAAAAAGAATACTTAACACTTTCTAAAATGATTTTACAACTTTATTTAGCCAAATTTTACCATAAGAAATTGGAAACTAATAAGTAATTGTTTATCTAATTTACATTACTGGGATAAATAAAAGTTTTGACAGCAATTTCTATTTATTTTATAACTTTCTTAAGGTAAAATTTAGATAATATCAAAAATGTAAAGAAATGAACTAAAAATAATTTTTTTAAATAATTTTATCACTAATTACATATTCAACTACGACACTGCCATTGTAAGCAGCACATAAAGAAAGAATTTTTTAACAGAAAATCGACTTTGTTATAACAAAATGTTAAATTGTTAATAACAATATAAATGGTACCATAGTCGCCTAAACGTACTTCTTATCTTAAATTTCTTTACTCGCTTCAACTTGCGCAAGCCGTTGGCTTTTCCCTCTCTCTATCACCTTTATAATTTACCCACTATCGCCGATATCAAATATATTTCGATCTCATTCGGAGATTATGGATCAGTCGAGTACGAGAGATTAAACGATAATCTTGCTGGAGTTACGCGTGAAAAATAGGATATAGACAAAGTGAGACTACATAATTATAATTCTGTATAACATTTTAAACGAATACGTAAAAATTATTTTATAACAATTAATATTAAATTTTAATGTTTTTATTATTTTTTTCATAGTATCTAAAGATTATTAATACTTTTAGGGTGAGTTGGTGCTAAGAAAAAAATTTATAAAATTTGATCTTTGTAAGATAATAATTAAAAAACCTGTTCGTTTTGCACTTGTCTCCTACAGCCCTGAAGAAGGACGTAAGTTCAAATAAACGGCCGAAACGTCGGCCTTTTGATTAAAAGTGTTTTTATTGGTTCGCGAGGATCATAACCCAAATTATAAACTTATCCACGAACAGTTTACTCCATATTTAAAAGTGTAAAGAATTGATTATTTAGTTAGAAATATGAATTCGACGTTATGTAGCAAAAAATATATTTTACTTTTTACATTATCAAAAAAGGATTACATAGATACAGTAACTAAAAAGATTTTATTTTTTAATAGGATTTGATTCAAGAATAAATATAATTGTGCTGGGTAAGAAACATCATACTTGCCACAAGTTTTACCTTTTTAAATACAATCTACTTTGCAATTTTAGATAAGACTATATATTTAATGTTTATATAAATTCTTCAAAATAAATACACATAAACCTACAAGTTACTAGAATTACTAGTTACATAATAAAAGTTACGAAGTATAATTTTACCATGTGAGCGTAACGAGTGATCACAGCTAGTTAATATTAAGAAACGACACAGGAACGAAAAATCAAATTAATATTCTGCAATCACAAAAAAATATTGAATAGAAATAATGAGAGGGCTAGAAATAACTTATATATATTTTTGATTTTTTATTTCTCTTTAATTACAATACTGCACGTGTTGACTCTAGCGCGACGGTTGCGGAACTGATAGTAAGTCTTTGGGTTTGTGTGATTATCCGCGAATCAATATAAGGTAAAAGACCCAGTGAATGGACACTTAAGAACATGTACTAGTGATTAGACACCCCCAGTGTCTGGACGATTTCCTTGGTTGTGATTGGTCGAACGCGTCCAGACACTAGTGCTGTCCATTCACTAGTCGTGTCCAGTCACTGGGTCATTTACCTTACGCACGCGATTATACATATATGTCTAGGTAAGTCTAGAGCCAAATGCTTATACATCAGCTTTGATTTACATTATATACATAGGATTTGAACATGGAAAGAAAAATTTGAAATAGAATAGATTACATAAATTTCAACGGATTCTTCAAATGATGAAGCTAAGATTCGTGTTGGACTTGTAAGATTTTATTAAAAGAAAATATATATACATAATATATAAGCAGCTAGGTTTAAAAATTTAACAATAACTAGGGCATGTCCCACTCCTCCTCTTCCGGGGTATCGTCTCTTGGTACTGGCCAGACCATCATCCCAGCTAATCGCCCGCTAGTGATAAGCTCGGGCATGATGCCATTGTCGTCGATGTTAAAGAGCGGAGACGAAGGCCTCTCAGGCTCAGGAGCAGGAGCATGGGCACAGGAGGACACGTGCTCCAGGTATTGGTCGGGGAGAATAGACTCCCGGCAACCCTCGTGTTTGCAGGGAAATGGCAAGGTTGATGCCACCCCCTCCAACAAAAAGTTCCTTACGAAGTAAGTGGAACCCAACCCACCATCTTCCGCATTCGGACCACAACGATACGGGCACCCACTAAGGCGCTCCTTACAAGTCTGACATATTCCATGCGCCAATTTGCACATCCAGTGTTGCGGTACGATGTATCCTAAACAAATGGGACATGTGTATATGTCAGACAGTGCACCGCGGGTCACGTCACACGAAAAAGGGTCCGCTAATGGGCGCACCTCCGTCTCAGCGGTAGCTGAATCAGCAACCAACGCCGTCCTCTGAAAAATATTAGAGTCAATTAATAATAGAAATCAACTTACAATAAAGAAGATATATAAAAACATGAAAACTTAAATATGCAAGAAAGATACATATATACATAATGCGATAAACGTACGGGGGAAATCGACAAACCAGGCAGGTACAAAATACTATGCCAGCTGTCGGGCTATGGTAGTCAAGCTGTAAGCTTGTTGTACGCCTGGTCGTAAGGTGTGCTAGCTTCTTCGTTGGATGAGGGAGGACACAGCACTAACCCCTCATCTAGCTCTCTACGAGCCTAGAGTCCCCTTTCGTTTGAGAGGGGACCCAGTGACTGTACAGTCACCGAAGAGTCGAGACTATTTTTATTGTTTGATTTTTTTATGGGCCTGTCCAATAAGGACCAGCCAAGTAAGAATGCCTTAGGGTTTAAGGCGTCGAAGTTCCTCCGCACTCTTCCTTTGGCTTCCCGACAAGGGAATGTCGGAGAGAACCCTTATGGCCGGCTTCCTCTCTCCGGACACTGGCCTGGCGGGATGAGTCGGCCGGCGTTCAGTTATGGTCTGGTAGGTCTCCCCCTCCTCCTTGAGTCTTGTGGCTGGGATACTCCTTTTAGCGGCGACGGCTTTCCTTCTTGCCGTGGTAACCGCGTTCTCCCAGTGGAAGGCAGATTGTATTTCCGTCTGAGATCCGGCACTTGCAGATGATATCCGATGGCGTGGACTTGTCTGCACTCCGATGCTGGCTGACCCACACTCCGTCTGACTGCTGACGTCTCGTCGCCTTCGCTGGTGCTCAGCAGTGACGCGTACTGCGTACCCCTGGGCCTCTGTCAGTCGCTGGATGCCGTCCTTGGTTAGCATGTACTTGTCCGGCATGACAGGTAGGAAGAGAGGATGGGAAATGGCAAAGCCAAAGAATAGGACAATAAAGCAACTCCACAGATAATTTGGACACAAAAGATAATCTCTTTATTTGAACTTAGTGCTTGATCGTTTCCGAGGATTAGATCCAGTACAATAAGTTCGGTGAGAAGCTCTCCCGAGACTCCTTCCGCGCCTACCTATATAATAGTATTATAACAAAATATTCAGTTAAACAGGCTATACAATAGCAAGACAGGGAAAAATACTCTGCAAACCGCCGGGCAGTGGCAAAATAAACTGTCAGCCATCCAATACAAAAACAAGCAAAAAAAACCGCCGGGTAAAGGCGAAATCGCCAGCCGTTCACAGAACCAAATCCAAGACTTAAACCAAAAATAAAATACAATCTTATCAAAATAAATGACGGTTAACTTTAATCTCAATAAAAAGTATTACCTCATTTTCAGTGACGCGCTTAGCATGGTCCCGTTTTCGTCGATCAGCACGTTTCTAAACAAAAAATTAAAACAAAATTAAAATTAAACATAAAGTTTAAAATTACATAAAAAACTAATGTATATTAGACAATGGATATATTCAAAATTCGACCCGATGGTGAGATCGAATTTTTATAAAAGTCATTTTATCTTGCTTTAATACAAAAAAAAATTGTTTATTATTTAATAGTAAAAATTAATTTGTGTTTGGAAAAATGTAGGAAAGCTCATTTCAAAAATATCAATTACAATAAAAGCATGCATTATAATTTAAGACATTAAAATGCACCATTTGAATATACAAAGACACGCTTCAGCATACTCAGTATAAGAAAATCTTAATGAAAATTAAGAAATACGCTAATCAATAACTACTTACGCATCTCTGCTTTCCTGTCACCCGTGGGCGCTCCTCCCCGACGACTCCTTCTGCTGAAGACATGGTGAAAAAGAAGCAAAAAGAACATTTCATGATTATAAAATCTATATTTCCTATCTTGCGTGCTTTTGCATGAATGTATACATATGGGTGATTCCACGCGAAAAGAAAAATAAAAAATTTTAAAATCCCTGAAACTTTGAGAAAATGTTGCGTTCTATCTCCAAAACATGTTTCTAAATTTTGAGAGACCTATATGCAAGGGTTATTATATTGTCTCAAAGATGCACCAAAAATTGAATTTCTTAAATTTTCATATCTTTGTCATTTTTTTCTGTCAAAATTTTCTGATAAAATCGTAAAAGTGGTAAATACCAAAGTTTTTGCATTTTACCTCAAGAATATGTCTGAATTTTTTCAGAATGTTTGATGAAATTCTGGGATTGATCGATATAGCCCCTACATACACTTGAAAATCTAACTCAGACTGACATGACCGATTTCATCGTATGAGATCTCAATATTTTCGTTGAATTGAGCACTTCAAATTAAGCCCCTACAGAAGATGGGCAGCTTAAAGAGATAAGAGCTTCAGCACTTCAAAACTAGTCATTTTTATCACGTGTAAATTTACATTTAAATTCCCATTTGACATATAAATTGATAAATATGCCTTTGGCTGGGTTCTTCCGAACAAAGAAACATGGATGACACGTCGTCTTGGGAATACCTGCTTGAAAGTAAGTCACACTGAGAAAAAAAAAAGCTTGATATGCTCAAGATTGACGTAGATGTTACGCGAGGGGTCAAGTACGCGCTTTTCTGTAACATCAACGTATCAACTTAAGTAATTTTAATATGAGGGACTAAAATATAAACAAAGGACACGCAGCGCTTACGCGCGTCTAGACGAAAACAACAACAAAAACACTCATATCTTTTGATCTGTTCAAAATTTTGACTTGAAACTTTACGGAAGCCATCTTTAGCCCTTACTACATAAAATTGTGCAGTAAAATTTTCGAAACTCGAAAAATCATAACAAATTTTGATCGTTTGATAGAAAAAATATCCAACATTAAAAACAGGATTTGGTTTTGTATATTTTAGCCCCATTACAAAATACTTTTTAAAGTTTTAACACATTGCATAAGTTTATACATGCATTCAAGAATATTTTGCCAAAATTTCGAATGATTTTATGCACATGCTTTCGAGAAATAACGAGTTGAAGTCAAAATGTTTTTTATAAAATAACAAAAATCTCCGTCAATTACGGGCGGAATTTAAAAGATTTATAAAATTTGATGTTCGTAAGATAATGATTAAAAATCCTGTTCTTTTTGCCCTTGTATCCTACAACCCTGAAGAGGGACGTATGCTCAAATAAACGTCCGAAACGTCGGCCTTTACTCCATATTAAGGTACTTTTTTCACTGTTTTTTAAAAAATAATAAAAACAGTGTAACGTCGTGCGCGCCTTGAGGAAAAATTTTGAATTTAATCACATGATAAGTTACCATGCGCATTTCCGTTTTTCTTTTTGAGTAAGATCACGGATCAATATCGGCGGAACGCACCCATGGTAAAACAGGACACTTCATTCCCCTAGATCATATCTAGTTATACCCGAACTTGAGTGTGTGTTCAAGTTTAGGTTACACCATTAGTGCAGCGAGTATTTATATTGCTTCAAGTTATATACTAATAGTACGTACCTTTTTTTTGGCAATAAATTTGGGATATGTAAGAAAGATTAGATAGAAAAGCATACGAACATTAGTGAGAGGGTTTCCTTAAGCGTTTCCCCGTATTTATCCGTTGAACCTATATACAACGCTAGGAGTTTAGATATATAAAGACCTATACCGTATTTTATATCTTTACGACGAGCGTTTTTTCCTCTCTTCGTTTTAGTATCTTAACCCGTAAACGCCCAAGATGGCATGAATTTCACTCTTTTTTCATCGTTCTGCTAAAGACACAATTTGTTAGTAAATCTTTAAGAAAATACATATTTTTATAG
>UELV01175121.1:3332-22111 GCA_900490015.1 Megastigmus stigmatizans | reverse complement strand
AGAGAGAGAGGAAAAATCGCGCGAAACGTGTAATATAACGAGCAGCCGTCAGTGGAGTCGGAGCGTATAACACGTCGACACGTACCGAACGAATTACTCTCATTATTTTTTTCCATCCTCCTACGCACTGGAGGACGACGACTGGTCGAAACGAACTGCAGGCGTCGATCCGTGCGAAATTTCATATTACTAATGGCAGAAAGAGGGAGACAGAAGTGGTGGGAAAAGCGCGCATCTGCTTGTCGCTGGATATATGGGTATAGGAGGTGGAGGTGCGACATATCGCACGAGGCTGTTTTCTCGATCATGCATATTTAAGAGCTGGCTGCGTAGCATATTCTCTCGTTTTATTCTCGCGCGTATCGTGCATGCACACGCGAATGCAGCTTGTGTTTCTGTATAGACCCGAGGCACGCGTAAAAAGTTTTCCTTGGATGCACCTGAGTATTACACGGGGATTTTCTGGAGCTTTCTTTTGCCGAGGAGGCTACGGAAGGGCGTTTTAAATTTTTACGTATTTTACGGATTTTCTCTGCGGTGACCGAGGAATTGTGTTTTTCCGTGGATAAAGATGAGTTATATAGCTGCGCGGCAGTCTATTGAACCAAGGGATATTTTATGTGCGAAGAGTGTATACGTTTTACGAGTCTTATATAAAATTGTTTTCTTTCTTGTTCGTGAGGTAATTTAAATTTTTCATATATACAAGAAGTGCGTTGAATTGCAGTTTATGGATAAAGCGAGATATTAAAAGTTTCAAGGCGATTTACTTTAAACCTTCCCTCATTGTTCGTCGCAAGTTGTTCAGAATTTTCAATATCCCGGATTTTATGGCAATATATATTGAATATCCTAACCGAAATATCAAAATTGATATTGCTTCTTCCGAAATTGAAAAATTCTGAAAAAAACAGTTTGCTGCATGTGCAAATATTTTTTTAAACCATAACTTACACATTGTCTGGAATAGCAATAAAATCGTTTTGAGGAACGATATTATATATTCTTTATGGATCGCACAAAGGAATCTATATATATGTATTAAAAATCCTTTATAAACGCAGGTACGAATAAGAATTGAAACGTAGGATGGAAAATAATCAAACAAGGTGCAGCGTTGATAAAAGTGTTCGCAATAGTATTTTCGTATCTCGAAAACAGATAATGTCTGCATGCAATATTCAAAAGAACAGACTCGAGCGAAAATGAAAGTAATCGCCGATAAAAATAAGATCCTCGTTATCAGGATCGGTGCAGCAGCGCACGTTATGAATAATCTCACCGAAAAAAATAAAGAGAGGAACAACATAAGACCACGAGGCAGAAAACTTATCTGCGCAGCACATGCAAAACAATAATTCATTGTGCGTCGGCGCGCGGCGCGTTATTTATGCAATCTCCTATCGCGCAAATCGCCCGGGTGATTTCAGTAATCCAACGCCGCGGCTGGCCCGAGACGATTTCTCACGCGCGCATTGCGCTGCACTTGGCCGCCACAGCAGCGCGTCGATTTCAATACAATGAGGGTCCCTAAAAGTATATCTCTCTCTCCCTGCCGAATGTTGCTTCTCGCGATAATGATACACACATACACATACATATGCGAGCCGTACACAGCATCTCTGCTCTTTCTCTCTCTCTCTCTCTCTCTCTCTTTCGCTTGAGACCCGCTAAATCGTTCGACGCGGAGGAGCCGAGTATAAGCAAAAAAAGAAGAAGAGTATAAGTAAGCTGGAAGAGATGGCGCTCGTAGTCTGCGTGGGCGAGCTGAGTTATTATTGCCTGGCGCCGCGCGTCAGACTCTCTCTCTCTCTCTCTCTGTCTCTGGATGTGGCGCGCGAACAAGTTAAAGCCTCAAAAGCCACCGAGAGCGTGTATGCGCGCGCGCGCGCGTGTGTGTGTGTGTGTGTGTGTGTGTAGGATGCTCGGGAGACCGTAAAAATAATTCCGAATGGCCGGAGCTATAACGGCGCGGTATAACAGGGCGCCCAATTAAACCTGATTAAGACGCCAGTCTTGCGGGCACCAACGATTTACATTCTTTTGCGAGACACTCTTAGCTTCGCTATTTCTGCAGGGAGAGATTCGTGTTCTCGTAATTCTTTTTTTTTCGCGCCATGCTCGAGAGATACTTTGATAGAATTATGAAAAAAAATTGAATAAATTTTGGTTTTGATGAACTCGAGGCTATATTTTATTTTTAGAATAAATATTGATTAATGAATCATTATGTTAGTGATTTCGCATTTTCATGTTTTTTTTCACTTCGCCCTCGCGTGATTAAAACCAGCTATGGTCACCGAACAGCAGTGTAAAATATGTGATGTCGTGATCATCGGAAACCGTATATCTCGATTATCTAAATGAGCATGTGCAGCAGCTTTCACATTAACGATGACATTAATCTTCCAGCAGTCATAATTAAAATAAATCCATTGTTCGTTTAGAATGGTACAATTAATCTCGCTTTACATCAGATGGTTCTATACATATATACTTTAACCTATCTTCATCAAATGCACAATCCACTTATAAAATAGATTGCATAACGGATCAGTTACTTATATATCAACTAATTATTATTATTTATTAGTTATCCAAACATTTAACGCTGCGAGCTCGATAATGATTGCGCAATCCCGGAGAGTAGCTCATTTATATATACGCACGAGCACAGCCGTTAAGAGCATCACGTATTTGCGAAGGATTCCATTTATTTACGCGCGCTAACCCGTAGCCGAAAATTTAAGCATTCAGTAGTCGAGCATCCTTAAAGCTCGGGGCATTAGCATCGGGGCACACCCGAAATTAGGATTTCGCCAAGCTATAAATCCGTCCCCGAGTCTCTCTTGCAGCTCTTGCGTAGTATAAACTGAAATCGCGCGTAGAGTCTGCTCTTATACGTACATATAGATATAGACACGAGGCAAACGACACGTGTACATTTCAGCCGCTGTGATCCCTTTCTCGATTATATGCGCTCTCTGCGGGCTGCTCTCGTCATCCCCCTTACGTCTCTCTCTCTCTCTCTTTCTCTCGAGTACATCGCGCGCGGCTGCAGCATCACATCGCTAACTCATCACGTGCATGTACGTGTATATATACGCGCGAGGCCTTCGGTAATGGGTTTGCCGATGGAGAAGGGACCACTTTCGTCTCTGATGCGCCTCTTCACAGCTCTCTTTTGGTCCTTTGTGAAAGCTCACGGACTCTAGGCCGTATAGCAGTGTCATATTCTTCTCTTTGGCCGCGCTCTAAAACATCGCGGGGCTGAAGAGGCTGTCGCTCTCTTCTTCTCTGTCTATCTCTCTCGCTCGTCCGCGAGAGATTCGTTTTTTTACCGTTTCTTCTCCTCTTCTTTAATTTACGCACGAGCCACACACACACACACACACACACGGGGAACATTGAAATATTTACGAGGCGACCCTAGCTCGAAGAGATGTGCGATATTATACAAGGATTGTGTACGAGTGCTGCACGGGCTGCTTTTGCGCCGCTCTTTTTCGCCGCACTCGTTCGCAGAGATTTGTCTTTTTTAAGAGTCCTGCGAGTGTGTCTCTCTGTGTTCTCGGCGTACTTTACTTCGAATTAGTCCGCCACTCTTCGTCAACAGCTACACAACCGCGGGGAAACATTGAGATTCTTTGTTGATGGCCACGTCTTTATATGTACGTGTTCCGCGTGATAAATCGCTCTAGCAACTTTTTAAGCCTTTGATTAAATATGAAAGTTAAGTTGTACACTATGTTTACATACTTTTGTGATTAAGGTTTGATTTGTTTTAGCTATGAGAAAATGTAATTGTAGAATTTGAAGCAGGACAATTGTTCAATCATAAATTTCGAACTAAAGGTTAAAACTTAATTAACTTGACAATAGAGAAGTGGTAGCGGAGCTCATAACCAAAACGTGCTTATACCCATATAGAATAGGTATGTGAAAAGCGATAGTCACAGGGGAAGTTAGCTACACCTGGTGTCGCAGCAGTATCGCCTTACACCGCAGGTCAATTTCGCGAGGACACTAACGAGTCCTTTTCTATAACAAACGCCTGTATATATAGAACACGGC
The DNA here is from genome assembly GCA_900490015.1 of Megastigmus stigmatizans. Classification (NCBI taxonomy): domain Eukaryota; kingdom Metazoa; phylum Arthropoda; class Insecta; order Hymenoptera; family Megastigmidae; genus Megastigmus; species Megastigmus stigmatizans. The sequence continues at coordinate 18,037 of UELV01175121.1, read as the reverse complement.
TAGAGAAGTCGTGTGTGCGGATTTGGTATAACTCTCCTCTTTCTCTCTCTCTCTCTCTCCTCACACTCTCTGCTCACGGCCACACGAGCAAACGAGAATCTAATCCGCAGATGTCGAGCAGCTGTCGCTCGAGAGGGAGAGAAAAAGAGCTGGTCTAGTAGTTATAGCGCGCGAGAGGTTAGGTATACGACAACGATTCGCTGTCCCACTCGACGATCGGCTGCTTCCGGCCTCTACTCCTCTCCTATATGCACACGTATACAGGCAGCACACACATCATCCGCATTGAGAGGAGCAGACAAGAAGGCTCTATCGGTATATAAGCGAGAGCAACAGCAGCTGGACCGAACTGCACAATGGCCACGCGCATCGCGTTGTCCAGCGTCGACGCTCGGGGAAAAACTGGAAAGCGAGGACGAGAAAGAGGGATGTATAATATATATGGAGCAACAACGTCAGCTTTTCATCTCCGAGTGAATATAGTCGAGGACTTAGTTGAGGATATATATATCGTACAGGACAGAAAAGGAAAACAGAAATATAGCAGTGTCTACTTATTATGTGAGGAGGAAAAGTGTGTAGAGAGAAGGAGAGAAGGAAATTGCAGTTGCTCGGTGGATCGTCTGGGGGCTCGTTTACCTTTTGATGAAAACTTTATATTTCTTTAGCGCGGATCAAATATTTTTGTGTAATATTTATGGATTGATTAACTGACAATTATAAAATTAACTTTTAAAGTCTACCTAGATTTACTTTTACCATAATTATTTATGTGATGTAACAAAGGTAAAATACCGTTTCCAGTTCTCTTGTCACAAACGAAAAGTAAGCAAATGTTTTTCTTACCTTCTAAAGGAGTGCAGATGTCAAACAAACTAGCATAAAAAACAAATACATAGTGCACAATAAAGAGCAAGACGGAAAAAAAACGATGTATATGTATGTAGCAAAATAAACCCAGCACTTGAGAGCGGGAGAGAGCGAGAGAAAGGGAGAAAGACTGCGCAGACTTGAACAGAGCGCGAAGCAATAAAGCACTGAAATGAAGAGTTAGAAAAACAACGTGAAAACAAGAAACATAGACAGATGCGGAGGAAGGAAAGAGGGGGAGAAATTGCAGATGAAAAGGGCGCAACGAGCGCAAGACTGGCGCGATATCGAGATAGAAAGAGAGGAGAGGCTATATATACATGTATACCATTCTCGCTCTTGCCCATTTACCCGAGTGCACTCTCTCGACTGTTTGCCAGCTCTCTCTGTTTCCGTCGATGCGCTTTGAGATCCGCGCGCGCGACTGAAGCCCCGTCGTCGGCTTTGAATCATGCACAACACAGCCCGTACCGTATATGCCCAGGATATCTCGCTCGTCCTGGCCATTCTCGCTTTGTAGAGCTGCTGCTGCTATATGCCGCCTCGACAAAAATCTCTTTTTACGCGGCTAGAAGCTTCAGACGCGCGCAAAGCGCCATTAACGCCACCACCCACTCTATACACCGAAATTTCGTGTGTCTACACGATCGCTTATGTGTGTGTAGGATATTCGTGTTTTGACCGTCGCCGTCGCTTTGCAAACACGCTACGCGCCACGAGTGAACTCGCAAAGAATCGGTTGGAGAGTTGCACGCTCGAGCTGAATACTTAATGTCGAATAAAATTGAGCCGTATAGAACCTCCTTTTTTTTCGCGCTGTTTATTCTTGAGATTCTGTCGAGTACTATGGAATGCGGTTATCGCGATAATGGGAGAATAATAATATTGCCGCGGTGAAGGCACAGTTATTCTTTAGTTATTATTCAAATTCATTGGTTTTTTTTTGGATGAAGCGATTTATTGAGTCATTAAATTCATCGTTTGAACAACTGAATTCATTTTTGCAATCTAAACTATATAATAATATAATGTTTTATGAACGCTACCATAAGTTCCAAATAATTTTAGAAGCACGCGAGCGACTTTGAATAATACATAGGTACAATCGAATCAATTTATCGACAAAAACTTTACACTGCTCGACTTTTTCATTCTAAAATATTGAAAAGACATTTCAGAATGCTCATTTACATAAACTGTCGCCAAGGAACATCCCAAAGAATCACTCGGTGCACAAGAAAGATGAAAATGCAAAAGTACTATGCATCTATAAATCAACCCTTCGCCCTTGAATCTCTTCCAAAAAAGATTTCATGAATCGCGGCTGGTACAAGATCGGCCGTAGGAGCCAAACTGACCGAGCTATCGAGTCACGTAGTACCACTATACGAGATATACGCTCAGCAGCAATAGCGCAAACTCGAAAAAAAAATAATATAAAAGTTTGCCTTTTTCCGGAAATTCGGGGGATTCTATGCGCAGAGAGTCGCGCGAGGAGCGTGTCCGCGCATAATTTGCCGAGCTCTGCGGTGTGGCCGGTAGCGTGGCACGTAAAGCCACGACAGGGGAGCGAGCCTAGTATATATACACGGACAGTTCCACGCTCCCGAGTGTCGGACACGCGCGTCAAAAATTTTTATCTCGTTTCGTGCGAGGCATGGTTTTCGTGAACGAACGATGCTCGTGTGTTCCTTACTACGAGATTCGGTTGTCGAACCTATGCATGATTCAGCGTTTCGTGTCCTCAAATGTGTATGCTGAAATTTAGTGGCGATGAATAGTAATGTTAACAAAGAAGCTAGTATACAATTTTAATGTCATGTTGCGTTGACATCTAAATTTATGCTGCTCGTTTGTCTTCGGTTCTGCCATTTATGCCATTTACACTTGTAGCAAAAGTTCTGCTATTATTCTTTCTCTCGTTTCTCATTGCAGTTTTCATCGCGCATTTCACGGCGCGCAATGAAGCAAATGGAAAATTGCTATGATCAGCTAATTGTATTACTGCAGCTACTAATTTATTAGCTTTAATTAGCTTTCTCTTTTAATCATTTGTGTTGACGCCTTGACCTCTTTTCATCGTTCGATTACATCATAATCAGAATAATTATGCATTCGAAAGATAGGAGATTAATCTGGATTATACGAGTGTCTGCGTGACTATATAAAGGTTATATATAGGCGTGCACTTCTGTTCTTTCTCGCCGACTGCACGCAATTGAAAATATCCAGGCTCAGGGTTGTTTTTTCATTTTCCAACTGTTTGATTATGTCCTGCATATCGTATCAATTTCGAACTTTATCATTAAGTTCACGCGGGCTTGCGTGACACAAATACGAACACATGGCACAGTGTCGCTATACTTTATGCGATTAGAACAAACTTTCTGGTATCGCAGGAAATTTAATTGACATCTTTCTCTATGTGCGATAAAAATTACAAAAGAAATAAATTATAAGCGCAATTTTTATGTTCTCATTTTATGCAATATCTATGTTAAAAAAAAATAATTAAAATATTTCTTGACCAAAAAAAAAGCAAGCCCATCATAAAGAATTTGTTTAATGAAAACAATGAAGCATAACATTAATTATCCAGGAAAAAAGGAATGTATACATAGAGGGTCTATAGCCTGACACCGGTAAATCCCCGCAAATCGATGCGAGTGAAGTAATTTCAAAGGTAAACAATAAAGCCCCCCCGGTGTCGGTATTTCGTCGTGCGCACGTCGAAGTGCCAAGCCACCCTGTACTATGTATCACAAGATACATCGAGGAAAAACAGCGACGACGTGCGGGCGTATAGAGTAACGCAAACAGTGGACAAAGGGGGGAGTAGTATCGCGAAAAAGGAGCTCCTACAATGTCGCTGGTGGAGAGAAGTTTTTATCTTCTCGATAAATTGTTTAAAAATAACGCCGTGGCATATTTTACTTTATTTTCATGATTCTAAATTTGGATTCGTGTATTATACGTATAAAATGAACATAATTTGCTTCATTATCATGGAACGCTGTTCATTTAGATCTTTATCTCGCAGGTATCGTAAAAAGATATGATTCATCGACTTAATAAATGGAATTTTAAGCATACGATATAAAACGTCGGTAATAACAATTCACGCCTCGTTATATAACTCGCAATGAAAATTCCTCCTCGACAAATTGAGAAAAAAAGTCTAAATTATTATAAGGACTTTTTAGGTGGAGTTCAAATACACAAGGTTAAAAATAAACTGGCATGAGAGCGGGGGCAAAAAGGAGCTCTCGACAGAAAGAAAGCGCGAAAAAAAAAAGAAGCAAGAACAGAACGGTATTGTTTTCGAGAGCTAGTGGCCAAAATGGGGCGATACAAATAATTGGAGGCTTCGGCAAAGGTTAAGAATATATATATAATACACGAGACGAAGGCGCCATCGGGACTGTTGGCCTCGAACTCTGCTGCTGTTGCTGCTGCTGCGGCGTTGAAAGACGCGCGAGGGTGCAGGAGAGAGCGCGAGAGAAAAAGCCACGCCTCGGGAAGTAAAAATACGCGCACACATACAGGGACTCGCGCGCGTGTATATGTAGGTGTCGCGAGTAAAATCAAGTCGCGCGTGGGTGAGCGCCACTCTCTCACTTCGTGAAAAATACACGAATATATATATATATTTCTTACTCCCTTGGCGCTCTCTCTCTCTCTCTCTCTCTCTCGCTCTCTCTCTATTTCTCTCTCTCCTTGTTCCCTCGCACGAGTGCGTGACGTCTTTTATTCCAGCTCGTGTTTATTCATTTCACGACGACGAGCAGAGAGCTCGAGCCTCTCCTCCATCCTTTTCGATGTATGGCTTGTCGAAGCGCTTATAAATGCGGCGGCCGTTGGTGCTCCGAGGTTCACGGACCTCTTTATACTACCCATATTCACGAAATGATGTACCTATATATGCTGTTGGATGCATCATTTAAAATTCACAATGTAGGTGTTTATGAAAAAATTAATGTCTTTTCCGTTTGTGTGGGAAACTCGTTTGGTCCCTATACTTGTATTATTCGTTTAGATTTATTTTAATGTGTTCGATATTAATTTGGATGACGAGTGGGGATTATTAGTTTGTAGTGAATACTGCACCCCGAGATATTTTAAAATGTGGTTCGGTGCGTACATACCTCTGTGGCCATGAACTTCTGCGGAACGGAAGCATTGATACAACGGGCGCATGTAAATATTAACCCACCACTTCGTTATAGATAAATCGCTCTTTTATCTTTCCTTGGACGCAAAGACGATAAAGTATCGTGGCGGCAGATGTTATTTCAGTCACTTCTGTAGAGTCGATATTGTATCGTTATCTTACTCGCGTCCTACTATACTCCCTCCTCCACCCATTCATTTATCGCAACTGCAGTGTATTCGATCCCATTTATCGCCCATAATCCAAAATAAAAATAGTATCTGTAAAATTGTTATTGGTATAAAATTTACTTTGAAATATCATACAAAACTTTTTAAGTGCATTATAATTATATCATTGTACCTATATAATATCGTATCATCAGTTAAAAAGGCAATTATATTCAAATTTTCGTGTTTATTTGAACGAGCTCGTACAACTACAGAAACTTGGGTCGTAGCCTGTCCGTGATTTCCAGGAACTCGCGTGTAATTAAAATGAAAATTCAAGTGCCCATTCACAAAATGAAGTTATAATATAACCGCTCGCCTGGGAGTCGAAGCACTAAACGCCTCTTATATACGCGCCAGTCAATAATTCCCAAAGTATCAACGCCGGACTCTTTCTCGACCGCAGCTCCACGAAATGAAGCGATAAATAAGGAGACCGCGCGAGAAAGAAATTCATTAATCACTCTTTAAAGTATACCTCGCAGTCGCGTGCGCGCGTTCCGTGGAAATTCCAGAAGAAAAAAGAAGAAGGGCGGAGCGCGCAGCGTGTTTTCCCTCCGCTCCGGCCGCGGCACAAAACGAACCGCCCTGGTGTCCTGCAAAGGGCAATAATTTTCTCTCTCTCGAGTCTCGGGGTATAACATGCGTCGCGCGAGCGAACGACGTTCTTCCGCACTAGCGCGCACGGGGCTCCATTGTCAAAGTGAAATTTACAGCGCTGGGAACAAGAGAGAGGAGAACAACGAACCCGTTGAGCTATCCTAACTGTGTCATATACGCGCGCAACCGATCCCTACCACCGATTTTTCTTCTTCCCTTTTTTTTCTCTCTCTCTCTCTCTCTCTCTCACTCTTCGACGGCACCTCGTCTGATCTGTTGGGGGTCTCCCAATGCCTCATCTACTGGTGGTCTCTTGCGTTACCACGTATATACGTGGATATATAGGACCGCACTCGACGAGAGTCTCGTTGTCGGTGGGAAGAACTCCAAAGCATAATCCCTGCCGTGGCTATCTCTTTTTTCCATCACGTCTCTCTCTCTTAGCTCTGCCTGCTACCAGCAAGAGAGCGAGAGAGAGCACAACTGACCCTCGGCTTTTATGTACTTTTCTTAGCGGGTGGCGGTACTCTCTCTCTCATTCTCTGCAGTCTTCTTTGCACGAGAGCTCCCGCGGTTTTTCAACTCTTAGCGATCGGCGAGGCCAGGCTCGCCACGTCTGCTTTCCCTGCTGCTGGCCGCTTTTGAGTTGCTAATTCACTGATTTATTCGTAGGCACTGCCTCGGCGGGATTATGCAACTTCGGATACTAATTATTATTGCCGCAGTTTTTGCTGCGGGATTTTCCGAAGACCTCGCCTCGATTTACTTGGTCTTCTCACGGTCGTTTTTCGAATGGTTTTTAAAATTTTATATATACAATGTTTGCTCTGGAAGGACGTGGTATTTTTTATGATTTGCTTCCAGGTTGTAATAGGTGGGTATTCGATGTTTACGGAAGTGGCAAATTGAAGGGATGATATACAAACAGTATTGTAGTTTTTCATTTTATTATTGGTAATTAGACATTCTGAATAGGACTTTAGCCTTCCCACAAGGATCATAAAAACCTGTAATTGTTAACAATTATATTATACAGGATTGTGCATATCTTTGTAAAGACAATCATTATTCTCCGTAATAACATACAAGAATATTCCTTATACATTACTTTATATTTATATGGGCAAATAAATATCTGACAGACTCAATATTTATTTATACAGAGCATTTATATCTATAGTATTTATCAATATTATTGTTACGTTTATTAATGATAGAATAATAAATTAGATTCAAATTAATTTGCGAAGTAATAAGGCAATATTCATGAAGCAAATGGAGATTGGTTCGTTCCTCTTTCACGGAAAAATATTTTCATATAAAACTTGTATCGCTCTTTTTTCTCATCGCGGCATTTGATCAGTTCTTTTTATGATCCTTCAAGCGCACGATGCGGGAAAAGACGCTAGGAAAATCTTTTCGAGCTTATGCTCCCTATGCGGCCCTCGCTCATAAGTAAAGGCCCTTACTCGAAGCAACTTTTCGTGGCGCGTCGTATACCCTCTCCCACCGCGGCCAACTTTTACGACTGCGCGCTCTTTTTTCTCGCATCAGCCCCATATTTCTACTTTGCCTAAGTGTTTTCCGCGTTACGAGCCTTTCCACGTAATCACTGCGCTGCTGCTGCTGCTACACGATGTCGCGGTGTGGAAACAGGATGGTACAGGGGCTTGGAAAAATATCGTTATCGAGCACTGAAATTCCCATTGAATTAATTTCGCCGTGATTTCCATTGTGGATATGCATGCAAATCGATATTAGAATTTAATTTAGCGTGGATATATCCATGTCGATAATCGACATTTGTACCTGCCTGATGCAGCATAATCTGCGGAATATTCAATTTATTTTCGTAAACCGCTCGATTACGTGCACGCATAAATAAATAATGCGGGAGTAATAAAAAAAGTATTGGCTTGTAATAGCAGACTTTCCGTCGCATTACAGAGTTTTATCAGTCTGTTCGACTCGCTCGTTTACTTTCATCGACTTCGTAAATCTCATTTTCGCACTCTTTCACACCCGCGGGCATCGCATAGCATCGAAAATTTCCCACTCTCTCCCGAAGCATTTTCCCTCTCGTTATATTCCCTTCAACTTCTCTCCCTCGTTTTACAATATTTTCCGTCGTCAGCTCACGGAGCGAGCCGGCGGAGTGTAATGCACCGACGTGCGCGCAGCCGTGAACTCGGGCGTTAAATATAGCCTCGGCGAAATAATTCCGAATCCAAAGCGCGCGCGCGAGCGTCAGCTGGTACACACTCTCGTACTCGAGCTTTCCTTTTCGACGATAATTCGCGCCTCGCCGCCGTCGCTGCTGCACGAGAGAGAGAGAGAGAGAGAGAGAGAGAGAGAAAGGGGAGGGGAAGGAGCTCTTAGATCATTTCTGTCATTTCGCACACAAGCGCGAAGCAAGAGAGCTGCACGCGCCGGAAATAGAAGCGAATTATGCCTCTCTTTATATACCGTCCCGACTCCGATCTCCTCTAATACTCTTGCCTTTATTTCCGACACCGTAGAAAGTGAGACTCGCGATGATAAAGCTCGTTGACTTTGGCTCTGCCGTCATATATACCTATATACGACGTTTGATGAGCGTCTTCTTTTTTTCACTCGGCTTACCGAGTATCGTTCCTTTATGCTTGTTTGCACGTCGCTCCTCGGGCGATAATAATATTACTTTTAGGAAAACATGCGTTTTGTTATGTCGCGCAAAAAAGGATATTTGATTTTCTTCGTTTTCGATTGAATAAAATCATGCCGGAGAATGAGAACTGATTAATTGTTAAATAAAGCCGGCAAAGCGAGTAGAATATATTATGTAGATATCTTAACCTGTCGATAACAAATATCAGTATATAATACCAGAAAATATGGCGGTGGAAAATCGCTCGCAATGATTGGTTGAACGCAATTTAAATTAACTTTTTAAGTAAAATAAGATTTAAGCGCTGCACACATTAATTATTAGCAATTGAAGCAAATAAAATAATAAGCGAACAAAAAGCAGACGGAAAAAAGAGGGGAGAGCGCGCTCAGACGCAAAAAAGCGCAACTGTTGATTTTCGCCATTTCTTCCTCGAAACTCGTTTTCGCAGCAACAGCGGTACGGCAGCTTTCAGCAAAATGTTTGTACCCGTAATATCTGACGCTCGTGCGGCGGCAGCGGCGTCTCGCCTACGGGCAAAAATATTGATTCAGTCTCCGATTTCGAAAGTCTACGCTCTTTTGTACGGCTCTCTCTCTCGCGCGCGCGTGTGTGTACTAAATGCGCAGCAGCCATACCCATAATACACACACCGGATTCGATTCCGTCTAGCACACACACACACACACACATTGAGAAGCAGAGGTAAAAAGCTCGGAGAGAGCCGCCCCCGTCCGGTAAATATAGTACCTTATGCCCATTCATACGAATTTAGCATCCGCGTGTATATCTGCGATGCATATAAAGAACCTCGGCTTTCACTCTCGCTTTCGATGAAGCTCGGGCTGCGCAAGAGGGCTCTCTCCGAGAATACCGGAAACTCCCTCGTCGTCGCCCGTGATCCTCCCGCGCTTATGCCTATACGTGTTTACGTGTACGCGACGTTAGGTTTGCGTTGGCGTGGAACAGCCACGTGGCGCGAATTCACGTTTTATTCTGTATCGTGTTTATGTGCCGACTTTATTGCGCTTGTCATCAAATCTGCGAGCCGTATTATACATGTATAAACGATGATGAGATAGTAGACAGTATTTTACGATGATTGGATAGAAGAATATGTGATACTTTTAGATTATATTTTATTTATATTGATTGTGATGATACTTGAGCGTTATATTTATGAGTGTTTTTATTTGTCTGTTTCAGGTGAGTGATGGATTGATTACACATCAATAATTTCGTATATTGACCTAAAGGGAAGTAAGTTGTAAGATAGTTTTCAGTTAGTGAGTCAAATATGTAATTTATTTATTTAAAAGCGTAAGTTTTGTGCTACAATATTAACTTTTTAACCTAGACCTAGTGACTGGACAGTGTTAGTGATTGAACAAGCAGCTGGCGTGTCCAATAACTAATAAGTGCTCTCATGTGTGTAGTCACTGGGACTTTTACCTTATACGATAAATGAGTACCACAGCTATATTTTGAATGATTATGCCATTGTTGCAGCTTAAATTCGATACAAACTTTATTTGTAATAAAAAAAATGATTACACATTATTTTTCTAATCATACTTCAAAGATTATTGTTGAAAATTTTCAAGTAACCGCAACCGCTCACGCATCAGAAATTTCAGCAGATAAAGCTGCAAAACAAATACAGTTTAAAGTCAAATATCACGTTTTCATTACGTAATATCCTGCAGCCATAATCATTATTCTGCAGCTTTAAAACTCGAAATCCCGCGGTAACGTACAATTTCTAAACTCCCGCTATATCTCTTTACATTCCTAAACTAAATTATTAATATTTTCGCAAAGCCCCACCGTAAAAGTAGACTATACAATCAGTCCTCAAATGCAAAGACATTATATAAAATTAACACGCTAAAATGCAAATCGAAAAAACCGAAAAGTCATACCTCCGATATTTACCAGAAACGTGTATTTAAAAGTTTCTCACGGACTCCACGACTGCCAAAAATAAAAATACCCAAGCGAACGTGCAATTAATATATACATGGGTCTCGGAATGACGGACACGAACTAGTGGTCAATAAATGTATATACACATACAGGACGAGTATAGCGAAGGCGTGCAATCGGCTTTAGCGAGCGAATAGTTCTCACACACATTCAAGCATCGTGACGGAGCGATTAGGATGCGCGGAATTAAATGCAGCGAGATACGTGCCGGTCCTGGACATGCCTTTACAGCAGCAGCCGGAAGCGGATCTCTGCAAGAGAGAGAGAGAGAGAGAGAGAGAGAAAGAGGAGCGCGTGACGCAGCAACCGTAGCAGTACTCGACGGATCGCTAGACTTTTGCTCCACGAAACTTTTATATACGCGAGAGAGGAGAGGAAGTGTTTGGCCGGCGTAAAAAGGAGAACTGGCACTCGCGGCTTCTGCCAGTACATGTACGTGATCCGATTTTTTCATGCGCGATATTTCTACGCTCGAGCTGAAGTACTACTATACTGCGACTCTGGTCTATATATCCGCAGCTGCTGGGGACCATCAGAAAGGCTCGCGTTAGGTTATAAAGGAATTTTCAACTATACGTGCACACGTCTGCGGTGTACGGAGCCGTGCGACGTGCGGCCGCCGCGGCTTTGTAATTGCGATCGAATTTTACGGCTGCTGCTGTCGTGCAGGGAGGGACAAAAAATTACTCCCTCGCTTCGCACTTTTCTCCTAGTTTAGTTCGGACTTTTACAGGTTGATTATGGATGTATTCAATGAATTTTTGCAGCAAAGTTCTTTTCTCGATTTACGTATAGAACGTTCGTATACGTTTAAAAGCGTATATTTTATATCGATTTGATTTGCAATACTTTCATCTCGACAATTTGATCAGATTTTACGAGTTCTTGGAGACTACTGATGTCAAGCAAGTCTTGCAGCGATTCACATCGATGTTTATGCTCGAATAGAATATCACAGTTTACGTTAGTATTCCTCTCTGCACGAAGCCCCATTTCATTGAAAAGTTTTATTGTTTTGATCGAGAATCCAGAACACGTATATAAGTAGCTATATCCTTATGTCGTCTGGATAAATGCAGTAAATATATATACATATAAAATAGCATTGGCATCGAGTATAAAAAGAATTTACCGAAGCAATAACGCTTTCCGTGAAGATCAATTGAGAAAAGTGGTCGCGAGAGGTGCACACACAAGGCGGCAAAAAGAGGAGCAACTCCTGCACTAGAGAGGTGAAGAAATATCGCGTAATCCTATGCTTATATAGAGGCGGACACAGCGGCGACGGCGGCGCTTGTCACGATCACGCGTGTTCAGCGCGCGCGAGTCCTTTTTATCGAGAAAATATGTCACAATGCGCGCGATAGCGGCACATACGTATCCTGTTTTCGCATTGCATTAGGCTGTAGCCGCTGCTCTGCTCTCTGCGCGCTACACATGGCCGCCGCTCGCAATTTGCGCCTTAGAAATTAATGTTCGTGACGAGCCCTGACCTACATTTCAATACGATTTCGCGTATATATGCTTTAACGAAATTCTTATGTTTATTGGCTGCGCGTTATTTTTTTGTTGCGGTTTTCAACTGCAAAGCTTCTGAGTATGGGTAGACTGGTATTGTGTGAAAAAAAGATATATATGCATAGTAACTTATGCAATTAGGTGTGTTTGTTTTTCAAATGTTAATTATTACTGCGTATTGAAATCTTCATGGGCTTATCTTTGTGTGTAACTAATTAAAGGATGCGTGTGGTTACTTGAACGGATGCTGTACGAAGCTTCGTACGTATTGTTTGAATTATGCAAGACTAAATTCAAATTAGTACACTATATTCTGCAGAATGTATAATTTTCTGAAAGTAAGTACCATTTTTATTGCTTTTTTTTATTTCGAAACAGTTTTTAGATAAATGGAATTATACATACTTTTTTTAAATTAAATATTAAATATTTGTTGGTTTTAAAATATAATTTAAAATTTGAGAACTTTAATACTATCTAATTTTAAAATAACGATGTATAACCGATACGCAAAGTCGTTTTTAAACTGAAAAAGAAAGAAAGTTGAACGCTTCAAAGCTGCCGGAACTTCTCTTATCTGTCGAACTTTATAGAGTGTCACGGACGCTCCTGCTATACTATTTTTATCGTGTTTTAATCGAGCCTTTTCGAATAGCATCTCTCTTTCTCTCTCTCTTTCTCTCTTCAGGCGAGAAGAGCGGTGTCGCCTTCTCATTAACGTCCGCGTTACCGACAGATAACGAGAGCGAGAGAACATTCCGGCAGCAGCTCCGTATACAGCTTATCATCCAAGCGTAATTGAAAGGAGCTCCTTATCGTCCGGTAGCTCCGCTGTTTATGCAGGCATTATGTGCATTATCGAATGGCTCATTGTGCTAAACTCTGCTTCGCCGTACAATTTATCGTCTTTCTTTTTCTTTTCTATTGCAAAGATTTTCTTTGATCTGGCATTATTATCTCTGTAGTTCCAAATGTAAATGACTCGCAGTAATGTAAGAACGTGCTTTTACTTGTATCTTAAAGAGATTGTGATATCCTAGAATTTTTTCATAATTTATGCTGAATTGAAGTTGGCTGTATCTCTATCTACCTTCACTGTTTTATTACTTATCAAAATTTAAACAAGAAGAAAATTGCTCATGGTTTTTGAATGCTGAACAACAAAGATGAAGCAATGCTACAATAATTTCGTACCACATAATATTGATTCAAATACAGGATATGCGCACGTTCAGCGATTACCCAACATCTGCAGAGAATTTTCATAAAAATGACACGTTCAATAAATATAGAAATATTTAGAGAAATAAGATAAAGCTCGGGTATGTAGAGGCTGCGTTTTAAATTGATTGAATAATGGCACATGGAGACGAGTATAAAGGGAAAGTCGAATGCGCGAGATAAGCGGTATTGGTTGTGTATTGAAAATGAAATCTACTGGAGTGGCCCGCGCCCGTCTATCGAAAGTCACATCTAGGTTAACTTGGCAATCGGTAGGATTCACTTGAATGCGGTGGTTCTCTGTGCGCGACGCAAGATAGGACCTTCGGGCGCATAAACATTTTATACGCCAATTCGGAAATGGATTGCCGCATCACAGCGATCAATTCTTGAGACCCGGCCAAATAAATCCTCCGCGCACCCGATTTCCAACTGTGTGTCAGTGAGGTTATATTCCTTAGCCCCGCACTTTTCTCTCCACCTTTTTACGATTCATCATATTTCTTTTATACCTCCCCTTATTTCTATTTGGCTTATTTGTATAACCCACTTACTTTTTCCTTGAATTTTCGTGTACTATACTCGAACGTACAAAAAGTTGATTACTGCAGTTCTTGCGGATAGAATGTGTACCATTATTATTATATTAGAATAATTTTGTGCTTAAATGAGATTTTTTAAATAATATCTTATTTATCTTTTCAATTACAATAAGTATGTCAAGCCATCGATTCCATTTCCGGCCGTAACAACTTCATTATTATTCGTGGCCATATACAACAGCAAAACAAACACTTTCAAATTACCAAAATTCCCTCGCACACGCGTTCGAAAGCCTCGCTATAGCCTCGCATTCCCCCATTTCCTTTCCCGAAAAATAAACTACAGCCACAATAGATGCTTCAACAGCACGTGAAAAGTGATATGCATTAGTAAAAGGGGGGAGGAGGAGGGAAAAAATTCCCTTGGCCCAAATAGAAAAGTACACATATTTGGCCTGAAGGGTGGTTCCGTACTTCTCCCCTCGTGTATAGGCCGAAGAAAGCCTCGTCGCATCGGGGACACATCGATCGCGCGAGAAAATCAAAGAAGCATCGAAGGATAGAAGGAGAGCAACGGGGGAGTCGCATCAATCGTGTTTTCGACGTAGTTATTGTTCGTTGTATTACGGGGAGGGGGTTTGTCCCTTCATCGTTCCCCCGAATATAATTCCCTACTTCCGATGAGTCAATGTCATCGCCGCGTGTCCTTGTGCCGCAATAAATGTTGCAGGCCTACGTTTATAAGGGATATCCTCAAGGACGCGATTCGCAAACGTTTCGAATTCGCGCGCTCGATCTTCCGGCGCAGCTCTTATCAGTCTGTTCGCGCGGCCATTCGCTTTTATATTTTATATATACGTATATAAGCGACGCCGCGCCGCCAGTCCGAGCTGACATTTCCGTCGGCCGGGAAAAACGAATTATAGATATATATTCGGGGG
>UELV01175111.1:3192-59686 GCA_900490015.1 Megastigmus stigmatizans | reverse complement strand
GTGTTCGCGTTATGCCAGGGTAACTGTTTAAGTGTTTCGGGTTGTAGGTAAAATAGAAAAGATTTCGGTTATCCACGGATCGATACATTTTCTTCATTCCGAATTTAGCCGTGGTGCTTTTGGTGTTCGGGACTTATGGGTTGTCGGGACTGATTTTTTAAAAAAAATATAGGAGAGCATACGCCGGACGTTACAATGTAGATATTCTCCTCTTGTTCTTCCTCGTTACCTTCTCCCCCATGATGAAAATCTCTGTTCCTTGTGGGAGATGCATGGTTGCATGTTGTTCTGCTGTTTCTGGCTGCGGTGGTTGTGGGTATTGTTGTTGCTGTGTTGTTGTTGATGTTGCGGGTTCGTGTGTTGATCTTTTACCACTTCGGAAAACTCTGCTAGCATCGCCTCCACGATTTTATTTAATTTTTCTCCGGTGGGAAAGTCGCGCGCATTTAATAAAAATTCCGGTGGATCTGCATCACGCAGAGCAGTCACCGCACCCTCTTTTTGCCTCTGCTCCTCATGCTAGGCAAATATTTCCACTATGGGGTTCATCTCCCCATCGATGGGCAGTTTACTTGTCCTGGTGTCCTTCTCCAACACAATACCGGTATTCATTTTTTCGCCGTGAAACTCTGCTACAGCCTTGCTTATTATCGAGTCTATGTCACTAAGTGATAGTGTTGGGCGCTGTGGAGATCCATTCTATCGTGCGATCTTCCCCGACGATGCTCGGTGTTGGTTCCGTGGTAGGTCCTACTATTACACTCCCACACACTTCCGTATCGAGCGCTTCGAACTCCTCCAAAAACTCGGTCAACCCGATGAATTCAAAGTCCTCCATTTCACATCTAAGTGTTGTACCGACTGTTTGAAATAGATCAACCGAACGAGAATAATATCTTGGTGAAAAACGTATCTCGAGGAACCCTCGGTCTTGGTGATAATGTTACGTCGGTAGCGACGCACGATTGTTTAATTGTTTTTAAGCCTAGGCTTTCGCCTAATAGCTTGGGACTCTGTATAAGGCGTGTTTTAGTTTTTAACTGTTTGTGTGTGAGTGTTCGTGTGTTTATACGTTTTGCCCAGCGAGCTATTTGCCCCTGAACGAAGATCGGAATGAATTCTTTATTCTCCCACCGAGCAATTTACCCCTGAACGAAGATCGGAATGTGTTTGAATTAATCCAGCGATCTCAACGTTAATTGAGTCCTGAATCTATTCAAGAATGTTTTGTGTGTGTGAGTGAGAGTGAGATAAGGAAAAGTAATAATTGTTTGTATATAGTACTCACTTTTTGATTTATTCTTGTTACTTCTGTTGTTACTTATCACATTCTGTTGTTACATACGGGAAATGTAAATGATTGAATGATGGCTGATTTAAATAATATTGAGCTCTTCATAAGTTTAAATAAAATTTTAAGTAAAAATAAGATATTTTACGCAGATCCGCAGTTATATCACTGATGCATCATTTTTTGTTGTATTAAAACTAAAATAATTCTAAATTTTGTTATGATAATATACATATGCAGGAAATAATTATTTTTAAAACTTCGCATTTTAGTTTGAAAATAATGTCGAACGCATTTGCTTATTTAAAATTTCCCAGGCTTGATTTGAAATATCTTCTTGGAACGATTTTTTTCTGGTGTTTTTCCGTGCTTCGAGTCGCGGAGCGCATTCGACATCGAGGGGATTAGTCCTATCTTAAAAAAGGTCTTAGTCTCTATTTACTATTTACGATGCAGTAACAACTCAAATGCTGTTTGAGGACAGATTTTCTTGGGACGGATAATATTTTAAAGAAAAAAATCGAGCACGGTCGGTGTTCGCGTTATGCCAGGGTAACTGTTAAACTATTCTGGGTTTGTAGGTAAAATAGAAAAAGATCTCGGTTATCCACAGATCGATACATTCTCTGCATTCCGAAATTGGCCGTGGCGCTTTTGGTGTTCGGGACTTATGGGTTGTCAGGACTGATTTTTGAAAAATATATGTGAACGTACGACAGACGTTACAATAAGACATGAAAAGAAAATATCCTTATCCAAGTGCGTAGGGGAAGCTGTGTTGCGTCGCGCTGTTGCGCAACTAGTCGAATTGAATCGACCTGTCGAAATAAATCGACGATTGGGCCTTTTCGTGTTTAGATTCGAAAATCTAATCACTTGGGACAGCCCTAGCAATCAATGTACTTCTCCCTAGGTTAGAGAAGCGGAATGGTGTTACGTCGGTGGGTGGCGCACTACTGTTTATTTATTTTCGAGCCTAGGCTTTCGCCAATAGCTCGGGACACTGTACTAAGTGAGTTTTAATTTTTAACTGGTTAGTATTTACCCCGAAAGAAATTATAATACGTAGCGACTGTTTCAAAAAGTCGTTTTAGTAATCTGTAAAAAAAAATCATTAGTTTAAATATACTTTTTTTAACGCATGCTTGAGAATTGCCCTTTTTTGTCTGTTTCCCACGCGGGTTATACTCCTACTTATAAACCTCGGCCAACAATGTTTAGGTACGTGTTCGCCAAAAACTGTACGTTGCCGCCTGATGGCAGACGCGCGATTCTACTTCCCCACGCGGCGATGCGCTTCTGCGGGAGTACTCCGCCGGCCGACCACCGCACACCTTTTGCTCCCCCATATTACTACGCTACACATACGTAAAGTAGTCCCTGATTCATTTTTTTCATAATTTATGATTTAATAAAAAACCTAGCCTATGTTACCCCACGATGCCAAAAATGTATCATATTAAAACTTCATTGCAATCGGTTAGGTAGTTTTTGAGATTTTTATAACCATACCAACAAACGCTGTCTCTTTATTATATAAGAATAAGATTTCATGCTCTATGTATAGAGATCATATAGCAATGTACTATTATGATCTCGTACAAATTTGTCGCACTTGTCGATTTTCTGCATCTACATAGAGAGGTGTAGAATATACAATTAGCGATTTCTTCACGGGAATGCAATTATGTGTCTCAACAGAGAAAGAAAGCGAGTGATCGATTTCATGAAAAATGTATGCACGTACAAACCTCGAGATCAGGGTCGGCGTGTCAGAGACCTCGTCAACAGGAACTTTCATTGCGGTCCTTCAAGGTCGTGCGGTCGACAGTATTCCATAATGGACATTAAAAGTGATAGTTTCGATTACCATAGCCATCTTATACTGCTTTCGATGTAGTTAATAAAACACGAAGAATGATTTTTTTTAATCGGGCTAGAGCGGATGGAGAATACTTTGT
The DNA here is from genome assembly GCA_900490015.1 of Megastigmus stigmatizans. Lineage (NCBI taxonomy): Eukaryota > Metazoa > Arthropoda > Insecta > Hymenoptera > Megastigmidae > Megastigmus > Megastigmus stigmatizans. The sequence continues at coordinate 56,434 of UELV01175111.1, read as the reverse complement.
ATGTATTATGCACTGCATCGAATTTTCTCATCGTCGTGTCCAGTCGAAACTTTTTACTCTTATTCTCTTTACAGAGTGATTAATCTTATTAGATTGTTGTTCTCAGATACTTTCCTAGTCGCTGCGATGCCCATTGGTAATTTTTATCTGAAAAAAGAATAGAAATAATCTCTAAAAGTAAAACTTATGTGGTAATTATTCAGGATTTCGGCCATTATGGATTTGATCGATTGCCGTGTATCATATTTACACCAATATTAAGTTTTCATTGTTATGTCGTGTAGTACACAACTTGTCGAATTAAATCGTCGGTCGCGTCCTTTTCAAGTCTAGGTTCGAAAATTTAATAACTCGGAACGACCCTCGCAAACAATAGTACTGCTCCCTAGAGAAAGAAGTAGAATAGAGAGAATAGACTGTTAAGTCTTCGCGGGCCTCTTGATAGTAAGCAACCTTCTATTAGCAAGGTTACTCACAGTTACTCAGAAAGCTGAGAAAATAGTATTTCATCATAGGAGGGAAGGAAGATTAGAAAAACTGCTTCAGGTGCTTTAGCACGAAAAGTCGAAGCTTTTACGGATAGTGATCTAAGTGTTGTCTAGGTCTGTAAATAAAGTTGATAGATAGACAAATGTGTTTTTAGAGACTTACTATTTATTTGGGGTAAGAATTACTTTACAGTTGTTGAAGCGGCCACAGAGTTTGTACATGTTTTAGAGCTAGAAGGTATTGTAGATTGGAGAAGCAGAGCTGTAGAACACTTGCAGAATTCGGATTTAAAACTGCACTGTACTTGCAGAGTTCGGATTTTTCAGATAATGGCACTTGTATGATGACTGTGGCACTTGCACTGCGAATCTTGAACTTGAACGGTATTATGTATTTCAACATGAACGTTGAACCTGGAGTAGTATAATAATCGGTCGGTCGAGCCCACAAGCTTCGAGACAGTTGTTTCTAAAATTCTCGAAAACGTCAGAGCACATCAGTCATCAAATATAACTCGAATACTCCGAATACCAAGAGTTTTTATGGAAAAACCATTCTAAACTCGAGAATCGTGCATGTAATCCTCATCAGATTTATGACTATCATTTAAGTTGTTGTAGATTTATTCCTGACTTGGAATTTATACCTCTTTTAGACTTTGACCAATTTTAGCATTTTCAAAATCGTTTTTCTGCTCGTCTGTCAGTTCATCCATCTTCTGTGAATTTTCATGAATACCCTCTAAATATACTGTGACGTCCGAGAACGACAAATACTAACTTTATTTTATATTGTGCATACACACTTTGCGTTAAACAATGCGTGTACGCTGCTCCCTTTTGAGCCAATGTATTTAAACACTTTAGCTCGGGACGGAGCGTTTGTGTAATTGAAACGCGTAAAATCTTGACTGAATCGGTAATATGATATGTTTTATTTGTTAATATTTATTTAACCCGATTTTTACTAGAACCGAATTTTTAAATTTTTATTTTAAATTTTGAAGTTAATTTTTAATTTGTATGATACGCGATCTCAGGTTTTCGGCTGAAGTGCCGATTTTCAGGTGTGGCCCTTTTATATTTAATATTGGCTCTAACCAATAGTTACGCTAATAAAATCCGAACCACTGTTATTAGTAAGTAGGGATTTTATTGTTAACTCTGGCTACAAACCATATATTAACCACCTATCCTATTGAACTATTCTGCCAGTTTGCAGTTGTTTAACGGTCCGAAATGCTCATAAGTAGGTAATTTCTAGCTACTCTTCACGCCTATCTTTTTAGATGGTCTAAGAGTGCTTTAATTGAATAGCAACTACTTCACGCCTATCTGCCTAGATGGTCCAGAAGTAAATAGTAAAAACTATTACAATTTCTCGCCTATCTTCTCAGATGGTTTAAGTATGCTTTTATTGAATAGCAACTACTTCAAGCCTATCAGTTTAGATGGTCCAGAAGTGATATAGTAAATATTACAATAAGGGATATAGTAAAACTATTATAACTTCTCGCCTATCTTCTGAGATGGTCTAAGTGTGCGTTATTAAATTAATTTTTAAACTACAAAGTTTTCATGCATTAAATGTAAAAATATTTACTGTATAAAAATTTATTCTTACTTTTTTTTCAACACTTTTACTGATCTGCTATTATACGTAATTATCTACCTGCTTTTATTTTAGCTATTTTGAAATACATATCCTAATCTAATATGTATAAATACATATCCTAACAAATCTTATATGTACCGAAACACAATACTAATGGTTTGAATTTCCGGGTTGATTGTAAATTCTGATGTGTGCAAATATTGCAGGGCACAAACTAAATGATTTTACGCAATTCTTTATTGCAAGTAAATAAAAATGAGGACTGCCGTCATTCCAGGAAAAATCATAACATAAAATATTTATAAGAATTTTAGTTTAGAAACATTTGAATTAAAATAATGTGTATAATGTATATATATATTTGGGGCATGTGCGCCGCCATCGGGCGAGAGTGGGAAAACCCGAAACCCTCTTGGAAAAACTCTCTGTTTTATCTAACGCGGTCGATCGATATTGACTTTTACTGCAAGGGTAGGTAATATAGAAAAATAGGAAAAAACCCTAGATCTATATCTACTACAGATTTCATTAATATCTTCGGAGTTACTTTTAGTTCGGAAATTTCAAAATTTTTATGGAAAAGGCGCGCGACGTTACATATACTATAGTAAAATTTAATCGACGACCCTTTTTGAGTCTAGGTTCGAAAACCTAATAACTCGGGACGACCCTCGCAAACAATCGTATTTCTCCCTAGGGTAAGAAGTAGAATAGGATAGGATAGTCTGCTAAGTCTTCTTAGGCTTATTGATAGTAGGAAACCCTCTATTTATTTAAAAGAGTTTCTAACAATCACCCAGAAAGCTAACAAAGCAGCCTCTCGTAATAGGAAGCTTGGTATTTTGGACAAACTGTTCCAAGTGCTTTAGCACGAGAAGCGCAAGCTTGTCTGCTAGAAATATGATTGAGGCCTGCAATATTCTTTACTGCATAGCGGTGGGCATTCTATAGTAATTTTAGAGTATCTGCAAAATGTCGGACTGTCAGAATGATGCTGTTTTAGTTTTTTTTTTCTTTTCGTTTTCGAGTGAAAGTAAGAGGAGTCAGAGGAGAGTATAGAGCTTTGGAACTCTCGAAAGAGTGATGTCCAGTCGAAGCCTTAGCCACCTTATATACCTAAAAGCATGTGGAGAGGTGCGCGAGTTTCCAATGCGCAGTAAAAAGGTGGGGTATGTAAGATTTGAGAGTGGTGGAAGTAATAGAAGATGGCCGCGCTTGCTAAAAACTAAACCAACACAGAATGAACGAAGAATGGGAAGACGAAAGAAAAAAGTATTACAAGAATACTGCAGTAGTGCGCATGCGTATTAGAGTATTGGATGGAGCGGTATGAAAATATAAAAGTGGTTGTGAAAAATATAAAAGCGAAGTATAAGTATGATAGATGATTCAAAAACAATTAAATTACGTACAATATGCTCAATAATTCACTGATTCAATATTATTTTCTAAAATGTTTTTTGAATGCATTTATTAAAATAACACAGACTTTTCATTGTAAAATTATTTACCTATTAACGGAAATATTTTTAAAAACGATTACTGAGTTTGCAAATTATACCATCAATTTTTCTTTGAAATCTTTAAATACTCTACAGTTAGATATATCTTAAATTTAATAAAAACTTCATTATTTTTAAAACACTTTCAAATGGCATGCACTATAAATGCAAAATTCTATCACTTTTATATCTCTTAAATAGCAATTCCATTTGTTTATTTTTTCCAAACTTAATAATCACTTTTCCTATTTGAGGAACAAAACGAAACAAAGACTCGAAAACATTAATCATTTCAGCAGCGTTTGCATTTATGCGTGGCCCACGTTGGGTGACAAATATAAAAATCAATATTTAACGTACTGAAGATTTAATTTTAATATCTCCTTTTTTGATCTGGACTCCCGTCCAATAATCGGGGCTGGAGAACGTTGCTTATATTAATCTTTCTCGTCTTTGCTTTTAGACGCGAGAAAGTCTTCTATCTCTTCTAAAATTTAAACTTCAAAATAAAAGCTGATCCACCAAACAGACCACGTTTCCCCGTTCAAGATTGGTGAACTCCAAATTCCTAAATGCCAAGCAGACCATTGATAGTTTTCGCAACTAAGACTTCCTACTTTTGACTTTAAATACGCGCAACATGATAAACTCGTCTGATACTTCAAATCACAAAACTACTAATAGTCTCACGATCGCTTCAAATATTCTGTAGAACCAAAATGAACTATTAAAAAAATATAATTATTTTTTAGAATGGTACCATTAATTTTGCCAACCAAACCCTAGCACGGTTAGACTTTAATAGCGTCATTTTTTATCGCCCGTCGCAATGCAGACACACGCTGTAAGTATGTTTAAACTTAGCGGAGTATATAGAAAGTTCCTTTTTTCGCGAGGACGTTTAACCCAGTGCCGATAGTGTCGGCGAAAAAGCGCAAAAATTCGGGAATTCGCGACGGAGCTTCTTGCGCACACACCTTCTACGCCTCGCGGAAGCCCGTACGGTGCACAGAGACGTGTGCAAATGTGTATGATAGAATGGAGCGACGGAATCCACGGCCAGTGTATATGTACGTAGGATCGGTCGAGTGTGAAAATCGAAATTAACACGGCTGGAGGTGATTTCTTGCGCGGCCGCTGCGGCAGCCGCTTTACCAATCCCAGAAAATCGAATCCTACGCGTGGAGCGCACTAGGTCGACTCTATAGCGACATAACTCTAGGACTATGTTATAATGGCTTTTCTTCGGCTATCATCGTTATATCAGCACTTGTGGCTTGTATCTCTGATTGACCGATCAAAGTGACTGGCTTGGGTCACCGATAATTCATTGAAGCAGCCGTTTGTTACATTTGTGGATTTTCGATTAGTTTAGGGTATTCGATTAAAATGAGTCTCTGTAGAAAGTGGAGTGGATATCACACTGCTGTACATGTTTATAGCTATTATTTATAAAGAAAATAATGCGGTAACGGTAGTTACGTATTAAAGAGTGAAACCGTAACAAGTGGTGGTCATCCGTGATAAAATCGGTAATGATATTACCGGGCACTATGAATCCGTTTAGTTAATTGATATTTTTAAATTTATATTGCTAAAAGACAACTTTCGCCAGTAATGTTAAACAACTTGTAAATCATTGTTTTTGTGTTCCTTGATTTCTTACCTATTACATTTTTCATAGAATAATATCCCGGAGCAAACAAATCGCAATGACAATGCATAAAAGCCGCCTAATATCTTAGGATAACATATATAATGTAGCTTCATTGTGTCTTACGTATATATACTCCCGGCGACAAGCAACCGATTCCAGATGAGAGAGGCAGCGTTGTTTGTCCGTTGTCTCGCGATACCGATCGCTTCAGCCTTCTCCCAAATCGCGATCCACGGCCGATCGCGCGCGTATTGGCAATCGTTCGCAGTTCAAACTGTTCGTTGGGTTCAGGGCTTCTCTCTCTCTCTCTCTCTCTTTTTCTTTTTAATTCCACTCATGGATTACGTGCATCGATAAAAGACGATTCTTATCACCGATTCGTGTATAATTACGTGGATACTTTATAAGAGCAATGTTAGGGATCTCGTTACGAGGACTATGTGACGCGTAATACGTTTGCGCCGTTAGAGAATGCACGCTATGCAAGATCGTTTCGTTGATTGGCCCGCGAACGATAATGTACTTCTGTTCTGCTAATTTTACTATTTTTAAAGTCGTTTATTCGGTTTAATTTCTTTTTTCTGGTTGGAACGTGTGTCATAAGGTGTTTCTCAATTATGCAACGTATTCAGGTACGCACACTTTGTTTGGTGTTTTGTGTGAATAATTGTTTATAAATCTGATGCTATTCAAGGCCTCGCGATAATGCAAACATAAAAGAAAGTCCATGCATCGGGATCTAAAAACAGAAATGCGGCAATTGATTATAGTGGAAAACCCTATCAATATATAAATTTTAGTACATTATTAAAGTGATATCACCAATTCGATAGCGATCTTTTTCTCGATATTACACATACTTTATATGCACGCGAACATCTAACAATTACAGAACAATCTTATAGAGAGGTATGGGCATATCCGATCAATGTAAAATTAATCGATTCATTAAACAGACTCAAGGAAATCGCGATCATCTTCAAGGCTGTCCATGAAAATCGTTGTATACAAACAATACAAGGATTTACATGCTTTGATAAATATCCTGATAAAACATCGATAAAGCGATAAAATATTGTGCCATCATATCAGATACGATTTTAAAAATAGACCAAAGTTTTAACGGTAAGTTGATGCATGTATATGCGTTACGGATATTCAAGTATTATGGGCCCGTATTTTAAATTAAAACGTAACCCGCATGCAATCGAGAGACCGTTAATAAAAAACTATTCACCGTATTTTTTCGTAAGTATCGGTTGAGAAAAAAGCAGTGCCGACTCAACGCCGCGAAAAGAAGTCCAATGCATTCATCAATAAATAATAAGTCTGAGCGTCAAAATATGTGCATAGAATTATGTAAAAGGGTGGGGCAGCAGCGGGCATATATACAAAGATAGAATTAAACGTACGAAAGAATCGTTGTAGGATTGGTTAATACGTTATGGGCGCGAGCATTTGTCGAACACGGCGCGCGGGTTGCCGCTCATTCGGAAACATTTCCTCACGAAACACACGCGGGATTGCCTGACGAAATGCTCAAGGGTTTTTGTGACATCGGCGTTCGACACGTCTACTCGAGCGCCCGAGAAATGGTATGGATAGAAAAGGAAGAAAAAAAGCGCGCGCGCGCGCCAGACTTTCTATGGCTATGTGCCGTTGCTCTCGTACTCTACAAAACCGCGATTGCCGCACTCCTGCTACCGACCGCCCGGCGATCTGCTATAATACTGATTTACGCGAATTTCTTTGTTTGATGAAAGAAAACACAATATTTTTTTTAAAATGATTATCTGCTGCCCGACGTTGTCGTACGTTGTGCTGGGTTACTGTATAAGATTTGGTTGGCCTTCAATCGATGGAGCTATGCAGCTTGTCTGTGGTCCATGGTATTTCATATTATTTGGTCGATATCGATAAGTTTTGAAAAATAGACTGGCTAAAAGATGTTGGATCTAGTAATCTTAAATGTTATTATTAGCTTGCTTATCCCTATTGCACATGAAACAATATTTCAGCTTAGTTGATTAAATCGTATTTTTATTATCGCGTGATTCTGTTCACGGTTAAGCAAGCGTGTTGAAAACATTATCATTATATTGCTTAATTTGACAGAAATGAACCGGGGATTAAATTATATTTTGCATTTTAATTACAAAAGCATAGAAAATTCTTTTCTAATCTGCATTTTACAGGAGCATAAGTACAACTTTTATCCAACTAATGATGACCTTCACTTTATATTTTCTAACAAGGCTGCTTTGGGCCGAAATAATTCAATTTATGTACGCTATTCTAAGATATTCAGAATTGAATTAATTGAAATGCTAATATAATGGACGCGTATACAGTGAGAATTGGCAGTATTAAGGTTCTAAGAATTTGACTTTCAATACACCATAGGTATCTTAAAACGAAATATCTCTTAATAACAACGTTGCTTTGTACAATGTATATTGTAATGTCTAAGGAGAGAGTTTCGAAAGTATAAGCACTGAATACAGATATAGCTATTAATTTCTGGGAAACCAATTCACAATGTTATTCTTGTATGGAAGAATAGTCTTTTTATTGGCACGGACCAAATTGCAAAAAGTCGATGTGTGAACTGAATGTTGAAACCTGTAAATGAATGTTATTCTTGCGAATTAGAAAAAAAAATAGTACCTAAACAGATTATCATTTAAATACTAGTTGATAATTAATGAATATTATTTTGTGTTAATGGGTAATATTTATTTGCTGCAAAGCTAATGATGATAAGTAATACCTGTATGTAAGACTAGAAAAATTATCACATGCTTGCCATGTAAATTAGGGCTATTCATTTTTCTATTTAATGCGTACTTATTATATGTAACAAGCTAGAAAAATGTATGTCGATGTAAAAAAATACGAATTACGAGCAAAAAATCCCATGTCTCTATATTATTTTTCTTTTTCTGTGTGTTGCATAGTCGTGCTGTACCAAGCAAAATAATAATAACACATAAACAAAGAATTAAAAATAAGAAGAAAATATTAACAAACTCAAGCAAAGTAAGTGGAAGATGCATCTAAAGTCCTTTATCTTATTTATTGCTTTTTCCCTCATTAATTAGAAAAGTAATTATTGCAAAAGATACATTCGTCTCAGATATAAATAATATTTGAGTGTGAAGGAACTTAATTATATTACTTGGAAATGGAAATATCGATGTCATCGATCGAGTTATGTCACAGTGAGACGTTTTTGTATTTTAAGACGAATTATGAAACAAAATTCCGCTAAATGAAAAACAGTAGTTAATGGTCTCAATATTCATAAGACATTTTTAATTCAGATGATCAAATTAGAAAACGTGATTTTGTGCTGACTTTTAATTATACATTCACACGGATAATTATGTAAAGTATAGCGTATATTATGCTCACATTGAGTACGAACTACAATGTGTAATTGTATAGATAGGCTATTCTAAGGTCTGCCGTTTAGTACAGTTGCTCTTGGTAAAGTGGCTCAAGATGTATGACCGACTATCGGCTTGTTACGATACTTTTTAAATACACACACCCTTATAAGGGTTGCTTATATGGTGTTGGGCGTATAACTAGAGTGTAAACAAGAGGCTGAATTTTCTTGCTCATTTTCGCACACATATTCTTTCGAATTTATGAATCTTACAGGTTTTCACACAAAAATTTCATATAGTATTAAAAAAACATTATTATACAGTAATTAATAATTATAAATGGCTATTTAATATTGTTCGGGAGAAAATACTTATTTTATCAACAATAGAAGTTTGAATGAAATAATACGTATATTGCCAAATATTTATTGTTTTTTATACAATTGTCAATCGAGGACACATCAGATTATTCAATAAAATAGTAAAAAAAAAAGCTGCCATAGTGCAGCAGCCTAGAATTAGTGACATGTAAATAAGGTTCACAGCCTACGCAGCGAAAGGATATATAAGAGATTGGCTCACTTTATCTATTTCTTTTCCTCCACTTAGATCAATACAGTATAGAATTATTCTTTAGCGATAAGAACAATCGATTTGCAATTTTGATTCGTCGTATCAAATATATACTCAAACTTGAATATCGTTAAAGTTTAAATTGAAACTTGTAAACACTGCCATCTAATGTAATAGTCTCAGTTGTATTTTTCAACCTCGTCGTGAGTTACGCAAGCCAATCCCAGGACGCGTGGAAGAAAGAAGCATCGCTCGCAAAGTTCATTCCAATATCTTAACATTATTTTGTTACTCATTCCAGAGCTCGCGCGCGTCCCGACATTTTACAGTCTCCCCGTAAATTTACCTCCACTTCCACACCATAAACTTCGGATGACCCGAACGAGAACTGGCAGTAGAAACAGTAAATCCTGCCTCGTAGAATGCACAGGTAAACCGATAAGTTCCTTCCCCCTGGTCCATAACGCGCGGCGCGCTATTCCACTCTAGACGAAAAAGGAAAGAGGAAGAGAGCGGTAAAGAGAAAAAAAAAAGGCAAGGATCAACAACAATGAATCAATCGCCTCAAGTGCAGAGCTCGCCTTATACGGCACTCGACAAAGGCGGGGAGACTATACGTGTGTGTCCTGTGTGTGTCTCAGCGGTTTTCGCTCTACGCGAGTTGTACGAGACGCTTACATATACGACTACCGCTGCTGCGCACTTTCGTTACAACCGCCGGCCGCAGGATCCATTTGTACTATATAAGTGAGAGATCGACCTAACGTAGAATCTTTTCCGATCGATGCCACAAGTATAACTCTATGTGTGTACCATCCGCGCATTAAGCCGCGACTCTCCTATGTATATATATCACATTTGAGAGACAAAGGGTCTGCCGGCGGGCGCGGCTCCTGAAGTTGTTCTCTGCAATTCTCTCGCGCAATCGACGAGACGGTATAGACTACACACGCACACGATACGGCTCTTATAGGCAGCGCTTATCGTCGCGGACTCGATAACGTAGACCCGACTCGCGGCTCCTGCTGCTTTTTACGTAATGGGATAACGGTGTGCTGGTTCTATATAATGCTAAGGATTTTCTCGAGCGTATTATCGCGACCTACCGAGGTTTGCGCGAATATGTGGTTTACGTACGATGTGCGTAAGTTAATTATTTCGAAAAGCGCGGATATTCGATTAGTTTTTGTATGTGGCATTGGTCAGCGGGTACAGATCCGTTTTTTTTATACAATAATGGGAATCTCTTCGTTCATTTGTTTACGTTAGTTTCTTTAACTTGCGTCAGAAGAGGAAATGCATCCGATGTACTTGTTCGTGCCAGACTTATGTTGATGCAAATAGATAAACTTGAATGAAACACAAATGCTGCGGAATTTTTGAAAGATTATGGGCTATCGTCCATGTAACGTTGTGACAAAGAAAAAAATCCCAGAAAAGAAAGTATAGCGGAATTTCTACTATAAAAGAAAAAGATTTATACACCTAAAATTTAAAAAAGAAAGCTGAACTTATTCAGACTTATGTTTATAGAATGTACAATAGAGTATATGTATAATAATAGTAATAATAGTAATAATAGTAAAAATACATATAGAAGTACCTTTTTTAAAATGAAATTTTAGAAGGTACCGATAGTAATCTGATAAAAGTTTGAAGTAATTAAGTCAGAATAACAATCAAACGATTAATCTATTTAAAGGCACTATTTCCTTGAAAACGATTTTGAATTCGATCGATGGTAAAACATGTTTCCGAACCTTTCTTTTTATTCAATTTGAAACTGTCACGCTTTAGCAATACATGTGTCACTGCATGGCTTAAATTACTTTCATTTTGGCTGTATCTATTGGTAGACGACATGCTGTACCATCGATCTTCGATAGTAATCGCTTTAAGGTCGTCAAGTCGTCAAATTGATATAGAAGTGTGTATATTTTTGCATTTTTAAGGTTTCCTAATAGTTTACATCTCAAAATAAAATTTCATTTGCTTTCAAAATTAATTTTTTCTATATTTTATAATTCTTTTGTGCCCACATTTATTTTAAATTTCATTACTTGGATTCGGAAAAAAAAATATATAATTTACTTCTCTAAATATGAATAAATTGATATCAAAGTTTTTATTTTGAGAATATATAAAAATATTTTATTTTTTTTTCAATCAAGTGCATAATATAGTATGCTGAATTAATAAAACGATTGAACTCCATTGTTCGCAATCGATACTGAAAGTAAATCTAACTAATGGTCACTTCTAAATCAAGCACATAATGAAAATTTCTATGCTTGAAATGTCAATTGAAATAAATATTGGCAATGTTTTATTGAATTTATTCAAAGCAGAAATTAAATAAATATCTTATTGCTATCCATGAGAATAAATACATTGTTAGATAAATTTAAAATGAGATAGATAATAAATGACAATATTATATATATGCCAAGTATTATTAATAGTATCTGAAGGTAGTAAAAAAATCTTAATTATTTGAAGTAATAAATACAGTTCATTGATGTATTTTGTGACATACGGCAAAGCAATCAATTCGTAAACGGTAGAGTACAGTATGTATACTTGCATAAGCTAAAAAGTAACAACTGTTACACAAATATATGGATGTTACGAATATGGAGAAAGCGTAAAGGAATGCGCACGCATGCGTCTGCAGTTTGTCGCCAGCGAGCAATTAAATTAATGGGATCGTTGGATGTAAACTATATTGACGGTCAATCATACTGTAAATCCTAGTTAATTATATTTTTTCATGTCAATAATAATTCAACCTTTACCGGAAAATTTTGAAGCTGAATGAAAAATAATCTCATATTTTTTTACAGCCTGCATAGAAAAATAAAAATTACAAATCTATCATTCAATAAATACAATTTTCTTTCAATTTCAGTATGAGATTTGCTAAAATTAAAAAAGAAAATACAAAGCAGCATTTATAGTTAATTATTTCCCGCTGAAGTTCAGAAAACATAAAAAAGGTAAAATATCATAAAATGGCATTTCCAGCTTTTGCAACGCATACTATCGTAAATTTCTTCTTTACGTTATTAAAATTATGGATATGCTCAAAATTATATGATATAGATCCTACAATTCTGAAATAGAAATTAATGTTCTTCTGAAAGTTAAATAATAGTTTATAAAATAAGTACGAACACGATTATTCAAAGGTGCACATATTATTTATCAGTAATACCCTCTTAAGATACTGGCTAACATGTTATTACCACTACTTTTACATGATTTACAAGTCTTGAGCTCACGCTTATTATCTCTCAAAGAAAGGGCATCAAAAGCACGTATCCAAGACCAGTATAAGAGCCCGAAAATAACATCACGCTATAACCAAAATAGCACCATTCATCCAGGATTATTAAATACAAATAAATATCAAACCGCGATTCTCGATAAATCCAAGGAACTATCTTTGAATCACCGATAAGAAACCTTGCAACTGCAGCCGCACATTATTCACGAGCATGTACAACGTTCTCAGCGCAAACCGTAATCCTATAATTAAACCGAAACTTTATCCGAATAAGCATTATTACGCGCGGACAGTCGAATGTCACCCGACAGGCGATTGTATCTTCGGTGCGGGCAAAGAAGTAAGGAAGCATTCACCCGCGCGAACGCAAGGATAAAAGGATGAAAGTATAAGTGTATACGCGAGACAGCCGGGCTTAAAAAGGGAAGACTGTGAGCTCCTGGCAACAACGTCAGTGACCTTGCTGAGAAAAATCTCTCGATCCGCGGTATGCGAGTGCGCCGCGCGTATACTTATTACACCAGCAGACACACGCCGCATGTCGCGTGCGCTCTTACACGAATGTGCGGCCGCGAATGCGATATACTCCGAGGCATCAGGATGTAATGGATGATGACGAGCTTCTGGGCATGGAAGATGTTGTGTATTATGGGACGTGATAGCTACACACTTACATCCAAATGATGAGTTGTCGATACTACGAATTCTAAGTTCATTCTGAAAAGATGAAATTTTGGAGATTCTATTATTCAGAATTGCAGAACAATAGATTATTAATCATCTGTAATGCGTAACTTACTTGGTCTCTCTACTTTACCAAAGTATACAAAACTAACTCTTTTGGATTTTAACTACAGCTTTTCCCCTTGTACATAGAGAAGAGAACTTTTGACACAAGGATGATGACTTTATGAGGCGCTTTACGAGCTTATCGGGAGAGAAAGACCGTAGATAGAGAGTCATACTCCTATCGGCGTGTATTTCTTTTACGTCCGGCTCCAGCGACTGAACATAAGGTAAGTATACACGAGCTAAAGACCGAGGAGAAGGAAGACGGGGAGAACCGCGGGAGCTGTTGCATGCCTCGGCTCTGCGGCAATCCGTCCTTCGTTCTCTTATACGCTCTCGCACCCAGTAGTCCCCCCGATAGTCCTTCGACGGTTCAGGGCTGTCCGGAGAGAGACTCGGCAGCGATATTTTCCATACTCCCGCATGCGACTCTCTCTCTCTCTCTCTCTCTCTCTCTCTCTCTCTCTCTCTTTCTCTTCTCCATTCAGTTTCTCCCTGCACATTGTCTCTCTTCTCTCTCTCTCTCTCTTTCTCTCGCTCTCGATCTCGCATGTTTATCTCGTGCTTTCTCAAAGCTGTTTTGCCTTTTCTCTCTCTTTCTTTTTTTTCTTTTTTAAATTCTTTGTCTCAGTTCCTGCTGGGACTGTGAGAGCCGTAGCATTTTCCACTTGAACGGCTGAATCGCACGCGTCTACTTTTGCGAAGTATTAAATATATATAGATGTGTGAGTCTTTCCTTTTTCTCCGAAAGATTTAAGTTTACTCTGATCATATAACGTCTCGTGGTTTAATGAACGGCCGGTGCCTGAACTTTTATCGAATTTTGAATGACTAATTGATTTGCGTAATGTTACGCGTATTTTCATTTCAATATCGCTATCTTTACTTTTAAAAATATAAAGCTGATAATATGAGGTGTACATACGTAGTGTGAGTAATCAAAGATTATAAATCATCTGTAATATTTTCGTTTCGTTTTTATTAAACTCATCTCAGTTTTTGAATCTTTGTTGCTTGAATGTAAAAAGACAAGATTATGTAAAGTAGTTTTGTTCTTTAGGATTTTCTTTTTGATTGGTAAAAAAAAATAATATTTTCGTCATTGAAAGTTATCTTAAAGCATACAATTTATTAACTGCAACATCTCTTACGTATTCTCAATGCACAACATGCACTAAACAGGTTATTAAAGTATTTTATGAATTTGCTAAAGACTGAAGATCAAGGACAGGATCATCTTAAATTTATTGCCATGGTCAAAATGCTTGAAAAACTTGTTTAATTAACTAACATTTCATGATGGTGCTTTGAATATATAAAAATGCATAATATTTTGTCAGTATTATTTAATTTGTCAGTGTTATAATTAATCTTTGAGAAAATTTTCAATCAAATACTAATTGGGAAATTAATTGACTATAGACTTTCTTTCTTTATTATTAGAATAGTATACAATTTGGATTAATAGGATCATGGATTAAAAGGAAGATGCACAATCAACTTCGTCATTGTTTCGTTGAGAAATTTAATTTCTAATTGATTGAAAAAATAACCTCCTTAAAGAATCATGTAACAACGTGAAAACATGCTGACACTTCTATACGAGCATAAGCATAACTACATGTGAAGACTTGAACGGCATCTCTGGATATCGCAGATAAATCTACATACTTATATATAGATTGTATCGCGAATTTTACCGTCTATCGGATCATTGCATATTTCTTAACTTTTTTCTTATTAAATGAGGTCAATTTACTTTTTGAACTGATCATTTTCAGTCTCGCGTTATAATGTTAGTTTTGAACTGTTCAGAAAGAAATCTGCCTTGGAATAAGACTATCTATAATAATTCACCTGCTAAACTTATAGTATATATCAATTCGTTTCATTTTTGATTAGCTTCACATTCATAAAGACATGAAAAAAATTCCTTTCAGTCAATCAAAACCATTGCACGTGCGTTTGAAAAAATATTATTTAGAACGTAGTTATCGCATTGAAAGATAAGGTGAGAGGAAAATAATAAGTAGGCAAAACACGTGACAAATACTCGCACAGTGAGTATGTCCGCAAAGGGATACCACAAATGATATTTTGTAAAAATAATAATGATTTTAATCCTGTCTACACGAGACAAACACTTCCGGTAGTCTTATTTACTTCGAGTCAAGGTGCATGCAGGGTAATTAACGGACAAAATATTTATTTTCAACGTGCCTCCCACGTGACTTGAATTATCAATCATTTCTACTTTGCGTTTCTTTCACTTATATGCATGTATATATCATCATTGTCATAGCACGTGTACTCGCGCCTTCGATAAAATAATGTTGAAATTTCATGACTATTTTTAACTGCATGTTATACTGCTTAATTTAGATTACAACTCTTTTGCATCGATAACAGTAAATGTAATCGTAATTCTGTAAAATTGAAATTGGTTGGATTTAAAGATGGGTTACTGTGCCCTTGCACTCGACTATTCCTCTAGTATAATAATAATATGCGTATTTTAATGAAAATTACTTATTCGAGGGACGGTCACTATAATGCAAGAGCCCATTAACTTATATTATTATTCATGACGATGCATGCCTAACGTAGAAAACCAATATTTATTTAAAATCGAATACATTTTTCGGATCGGCGATCGGCAACATAATCTTACAAAATCAATAGCTTTTCTAAATTCAATATCACGCGAATCGGTAAACTCTCAGTTTTCCTCTTACCGAATGCCACCCACTTATTATATCGCGGATCTGTTGGCCTTTGGCGCGGACGCGTTAAGCACCTTAAGTCTGTCGCGGTCTTTATAATGGCACCGCGATTACTGCATCTCCATAGCGCGCTCTCACTCGCTGTGCAGCTGGGTATCCTGCTTCTCGGCATTGTAATACCCTTCGATGGCGCGACGGGTCACGTGTCTCGCGCACGAGAGTCTGCTCGGGACCCGAAGCTGTTACACGCGTTGTTCGCACACTCGCGTGTGCAACTTACATTTATCGCGTGGCTTTATAGGATCAATCGACATATATAATTCGTCTCTAAACTGAACTATTTTCCCTTTTTTTTCATAACGCACGGTATAACGCGGGAAATTCAATTTGAGTCGGATACCGGGATATATAAACAAAGGTGGCACACGGCGGAATTTTGAAAGCTGCGTTGACTGAATGTAGAGTTTAATGAGAAATTCATGGTTATCAATGGAATTTATATATATGCGTTTTTCGCTCGCCGTTTTAAAATGAATATTTCTAGGTTGAATAAAGGAGGGGCCCGACGATTTTTATACGGATACTGATTTATTTACTTGTACGACGCCGAATTTGCAATCATTCAATTTTATCTTGTGAATTTAAGCGATAGATTTAGTCAATAATTTATCATTATATATGTCAGATTACATGTACTGTATAACTTATGCACATTCTAATACGACTGGTTATCTGCAGTTCTACCGAGCCATAATAAATTAATAAAATTATTTTAACGTTTATAGCTATCATTCTGAAACAATGCTCCTATTACAAGAACTCAATTAACTATAAATTTGTCACTATATCGAACCAGTAAAGCTTAAATGTCTCGATCCATTGTATTTATAATATTTCGTTTGTTGATGATTATTTAAATTGCTGTAATTTGATTGATTTAGGGTAAAGTAAGGATGACGGTAGCTTATTGTTATAGAAGTTAAAGAAATGATAAATTGAGTTCTTTTATGATTTCATCAACAAATTGAACGGTATGTAACATATATATATCGGTTACATGTCGTCTAAAAAACTTTAAACATGAAATTGGTGTACTACGCGGAACAACACCAGAATTTACTACGCAGAAAAAAAGTGACTGGTAATAAATAGTACACGTTTTTTCACTTAAAGATTGGGCGAATAAAAGGAAATGTACAAAACCCAAGGAATATTCGGTTAATCAATTTTGATTGTTATAAACATTTGTAACAAATTAGAACTCAATAATGTAGGTTTTTTCACGAATATGAAATTGCGTCAACCATTTTATCGTTAACTCATCTTTAATTATTTAATGCGTCGTATTTTTATAGAATGAAGACATATCTCTTGTTGAGCAAGCACTAATTTTGACAGAAATATTATGTGTTTGTGGAATTTATGTACTGTATAATTAACGCCATTATGCATACTTAATTTATTTCAACTTTCTCCTTGTACATAATTTACACGCGGTAAGCAAAAAATGAATTTTTCGCCAAGTCCTAATTGTTAGTAAATTTTTGTGGTTAGTCAATGTTTTCATTGTCCTTCACGATAGCAAAGAAATAGAAAACTGTTCTTAGTTAATTATACTTGCAGTAAGGGTGTGGTATAATTTGAATTAATGATATTTCTCTTATCCCTAGATATACTAAAGGAAATTCGACTGAATTTATATGCAAACGTTTACACCATATCAATTAAAAATCATATTTATGTTTCTGTCATATTAATTACATAAAATTATTTAGTCGACTGTGAAAATTAAAATTCTTTCAATATTGGATGTTTTTACGACATGGAGTAAATAATATAAAATAAAAAAAAAACTAGATCATACAAATAATATTAATAATAATTGCAAATGGTTAGATTCAAGATTGGGACAAGGTGGGCGTATAGGTAGCGACAATAGATGAATGAAAATGTGTAACTGTTGTCAATAGTATGTGCTCAAGCTGTATTTCGAAATTAACATACTGTACAATTATTGCAAGGTATTTCAGTTCTGTCTACACTAAATAATGTTGATTTTTTAATGATAATGTACAAGTTAAATAATGATTTTATGCATGTAAAGTAAATGTTATAATTATGAAAACCATGATAAATTAACCGAAACGTAAAATATAGATTGATTTACGAAACTCTTATGCTTTATTTCTGTTACACAACTTCATCGCCGAAATTGGCATTTTTAATAACGTTTAACATAAACATTTGAAAAAATGAATAATTAGTCAAGGTTTCAAAATGTAAGATTTATAGAAAAAACTTTTAGTTAAGAACATTAACTACATGTATTCCTTTAAAATATACAAATAGAGTTAAAATATTATTAATAATAAAGCTCATTTTTTAGAAATATTACACTAATACAGTTGAAAGATAAAATTCTTTAACGCAAAGAAGTAGGCAAAATTCGTTGAATTTGTAATAATAACTAATTGTTCTACTGCGAATATAAATATAAAAATCTCGAGTATATATTTATCAACAACAATTAGTACTAAAAAAATGTTTAACTTTAATATTAATCACCTAATTTGCAATCGAAGACTACTAAATTTATATACACCGAAGAGTTACTGAAAGTACAAGTTAAGTAGAATTGAACAATTAGAAACTATATTTTGTTTATAATTAACTTGTATGATGGAAACGATGTTCATATATGTAAAAGAAAAAGTTGTGAGTATTTTTCTTAATTGATTTTAAACGTAAAAACATTTATAACGAAATATATTTGTGTTAATATATCGTATTGTTTTATGTGAATTTTTCATATCTAAATTAATAGTAACAAAGAGCAACCTTTTCTTATAAAAAAATAAGCGATAATATTATGCTGATTGTATACCACATAGAAATAGTAATCAAAAGTGTTTTAACTCTGTCAAAAATTAATCTCTTTTGGTACATCAGTACCACAAATCTCAAAATCCAACATTGTAAGAAAATATCATTCCCGTCATTGCGAAAAGTATATAGATACAACCTATAGTCTAAAACGTCTTGCATCCACGTATCAGCGTGTAAAAAATCGACACAAGCGCACAGCGAAATCCACAGCACCGTATACTCCAAGCTCTCAATTACCACAGCCGCATCGCAACGATCCACCTACATCGTTTCATAACGCTCCAGGAGAACGCGATGCACTTATACACCAAAGCCGCCGCTGCCGCACACCGCATCTGAACCTTCTCTCTCACCTATACAAAACAGCTGCACGCCCACGCGCGAAAAGTTCAGCGAAGTTCAGTCGAAGACTTCTATTCCGTAACATCGTCCCCGGCTCCAACCTAATCCCATGTCAACGCGCACCGCCGCTCTCTCTCTCTCTCTCTCTCTCTCTCTCTCCAACTTCCGTTTCCGCGTGTACGGCATCCAGACATATCGCGATCGCTCACCGGCAACTCGATAAAGTGAGAGAATGAGAGAGAGAGAGAGAGAGAGAGAGAGAGAGAGGCGAGGGATCGCGCACGAAAGGAAGCGGCGAAAAAGGAGAGAGGTGTCTCCCGTGAATGAGGAAGTGTCAAGGTTGCAAGGCCATCGACAAGAGGCACCGAAGGCGATCGGGAGCGAGAAAGAAAGAAAGCAGCAGCAGCAACAGGCGAGAAAGAGAACGAACGCAGACGTCGCGGTGGCCAATCGCGCACAACACCGAGAGGCACTGTATACAAAACGGGCGGAAAATGGGGTATACTGGCGTTCGAGCGAGAGAGAGAGAGCGAGAGAAAGAGAGAGAGAGAGAGAGGGAGATTGGCTATCTCTTCCAATGCAGTGTGTCGCGAGGCTCAAGCGGCTCCCTCCATAGAATCGAGCGCGTGTGGCCGCTGCTTGGCTTGGCGTTGGCTCGAGCGCCGGGGGTGTGGGGCGGGGAGTCCTACGGACTTATAAATGAGACTCCCCGCGTTCTCCAGGTACACAGAAAGCGTAAACCGCGTCGGTCGGCCGGAGCGTACCAGAGACAACGCGGAGAGGAGAGACCACGATAACTACTGTATAAACCAACGTATATACGTAGCTGCCCTACTGATCTAACTTGAATTCGAGGAAAAGCCAGACGATAACCCGCAGCCGATTAAAACAGTCATGATGTTCAAACTGGTGAGTTCATCTTTATATTTCTTTTTCGTCTATTTATGTGTGTGTGTGTGTGTGTGTGTTCAATTGACTGTTTTTTTTATCAATTCACTGAGATTTAGTGGGAGTTGGACGCGGATGTAAATACACGATTGCATGTATGTGTGTGTGTGTACCATGGGGGGAGGGGGGTATGCATAAGTGTGAGTACGCCGAGATTTTCGAACAAAGGAAAGTGAAAGGTTAAGTCGAGCGCGGCGAAAGAAAGAGAGAGAGAGAGAAACAGCAGTCTCGATGAAACGGGTCACATAGCCGCGCCCGACCTCCGTTATATGGCTCTCTCGAGCGGCTTTTCCGATGGGACCGTGTTTCTGCCGCCTTTCGGGTTTCCTTCGCCGCGGCCCACCCACACACGCTCGCCTTTTGTTCCAAACCTTTTTTCTTCTTACGCTCGCGCTTTTTTCGACTGCCTGCCCCCCCCCCCTCCTCCCTCTCCTTGCGCACTTTTAAATTTACATGCGCGTGTAATTGCTCGGCTCACGCCTACTCACTCTCTGCTTCTTTTTTGTTTTTTTTTTCTTTTCTTTCATTCTACATACTTTTTGCTCGGTTATATACTTGGGATTCGAGATTGTGAGTCTTAACGTTTTTCTCGCAATTTTACGCGCGGAGAGAAAGAAATGTATATTCAGGCTGCAAGCACACAAGTGACATAATAATGCTTAATTCTGGAATCGGTGAGGCAACAATAGAAGTCGATGGCTGTATTATTGGCATGGTGCAATTTTTGCACGAGAATAAAGTGTTGGCATTTGTATGCGAACTACCATTAGAGAATTACCATAGCACTCGATACTTAATGCTACACAATGTCTTGTTGAAACATTTTTTGGGAGATGTTGAGATTAAGGCTGACCGAGTTCGTCTATTACTACTGAAAAAGAATGCAAATTAACTGTAAAATACGTAGCACAGGTGCAGCATTCGTTAAGGCGCGATCGAAGCTTATTTATATATCGGTACTCACTTTTTGTATCTATGACGTTTGGTGTACGGGTACGTTTCGCTCGATAATACCAATCATTCACGGGAGAGATTGTTTTCAACGATAGCGCACTCTTACATGGCTATTGCTATGCCGTCACCTTCATTTTATTTATATATTTCGTTGTAACCCGCGATGCAAAGTGCATTAGGTATGTGTGTAAAAACGAGATGTCAACCTTCCACTCTCAAAGGTTTTCAATTATATGCCAAGAGGGCGTAGAAATGCTGTGTGCATTGATTAAAAAAACGAGATTGAATGACTCAGGTGGTTTTCTAAATGCAAAGAAATCGGATTACGCAATCGATTATCCCAACGACTCCGGCTGATCGCAAAAAGATTCTCAACTTTTAAAAAATCTATTGCTATCGTAGTTATTTGCTTATCAAAGGAACGAATTACAAAATACTTGCTTTTTTTAAAATAGTAGATTAATTAGATATCGTAGGTGTAGCGTGATATAATTGAATACGTAATCGATGATGAGCTTTCAGTTAGCTTTGAATCTAAATAGATTGATTATATTTATATTGAAAATGAACTTTAAAATTTTGTCTTTTTGATAAAAAAAAATAGGTAAAAAGAAAATAACAATTATTTATGTATCTTTATTGGATATCAAGAATTGATAACTAAAGCAGCCTATTTTGAAAGAAAGCTTATAATGGATAGGCATTAGATAAAAAATGAGAAACTCTATTAACACCGTATCCCAACCACAGCTGCAACATGACATTATCATATCAGCATCGTTCCAGTAATGCTTCAGAAATGAATACTAAATAAGTCACTTGCGTTAGCGAAACAAAAGGACAACGATATTCAAAAGACTTTGTAGCGATAATCAATTTATAATGTGTCTCGTGCAAAATATATAGTGATATAAATACGCGTACACTATACGGATATTGTGTTATATATATTGGAGAAAGATTTCGGCGCGGTTTATGAAACGCTAAAGGTGAAGCTTTTTGTCACGCTTGCAGCATCAACGGATAATGTTTGTTAAGTAACCGATAATGGCACGCGTGAAAGAATATGTTGTTATAATTTACTTGAGCACAGTTAAAAACATGTTGAAGTAGACCTGCAATACTTATTTCTTGTAGCATGAAATGCATAACTTCCAAGGTATTTAACTATTGTATTATCGCGATGTAAAATAGCTTCATTTTTTTATGATTTTCACTGTCTCAAATACGTTATATATACCAAATCACATAATAGTTTGAATAATATGGTTTCATAATATATCATCTGAAATGTTCGTAGTTCGTTACAGTTGATTTAATCAGTTGAATAATCAATCGTTTTCATGCATTCAAAATCCACTATCTAATTGTGACATATAGATAAGTTTAAGCAAATACTACTGATACAAACAAGCTTTCATTATAGTTTTTATTTAAATTTATTATATTCATTGCTATAATTTATTTGAGATACTGTGAAAAAAAGATTATTTTTTCACAGTATCTTTATACAATCTGCAATGAATACAATCATTTTATGATCATCTAAAGACAATATTGAAGAATTACAACGTATATTATAATTATAATTTCAATATACATTTGACTTCCTAAAGTTCATTGAATAATATTAATAATTCTAATGATTGGTTATTCAATTTCTCTTACTGAAATTCGTTAAAGTGAATTGAACTTTAAAAACGATTCTCCTCCTTCATATTTTTAAACTATTAAAATTTCACACAATTACTAGCTTATCCACGATCAACCAAAAACTATCCCACAGAACGAGCCTTTTCTAAACCTGACGAATCCGCTTGCAGATACTCCTCTCCTGCGCGATAGCGGCAAGCCAGGCCCAATACCAGGGCGGTCCAGGCGGTTACCACGGCGCACCGGCGGCACCGTTCGCCGCACCGCCAGCTCCGACCGGCCAGGACGGCAGCGTAGTCGACACCCCCGAGGTCGCCCAGGCCAAGGCCGCGCACTTCGCCGAGTTCGCCCGCGCCGCCGCCCGCGCCGCCGAGAACAAGGCCCAGGAGTCGGGTGCCTACGGGCCCCAGTACCAGGGAGCCAGCCGTCCGAGCTACGGCTACCAGGCCCAGCCGGTCCCGGCCGCGGCCACCGCCCCCTACTCCCGGGCCAGCTACGGACAAGCCCCGGCCCCGGTGCAGTACCAGCCCCAGCAAGCTGGACCGGCCTACCACCAGCAGGCCCACTTCGCCCCGGAGCCCAAGAGCTACCAGGGACCGGTAGGCGCGAAGGCTCCCTTCGTGCCGGCTCCGCTCGCTGACGACGGTACCGTGGTCGACACCCCCGAAGTGGCCGCCCTCAAGGCCGCCAGGCTCCAGGAGCTCGCCGAGGCCGAGGCTAGGGCTTACAAGTTCGGAGGTGCTGAGGAGTACAGCGGCGAGGGACAAGGTCGGTCTTCCTTCTTCATTATATTCGATAGCGACGTAAGCGCTAGGAGACGAGTTTCATTGTTTAATACTTGATTTCGTCATTATGCATTAGTAATTGAATTCGATGATGATTCAGTATGGATAAATGTTTCATTCAATGCTTTTGAATTTAATTTTTGGCTTTATTATAAGAAAAGCTACACTTGCTTAACGATTGGAATTTTAAGCTACTCTCGTAGTAATAACTTAATTAGAACACTCAATACGAAGTACGTTACTGCATTGAACACTAAAAGTTAATAGGTAGTAAGCTTTATTAGCTACAAAAAAACTCCTTTCAAAGTGCAAGTTGTTTTTGCCACTAAATATCAAGCGATCATTTTAATTGTATGACTGTGACAATGACTTATGATCAACTGCTTTAGCTTCGAGTCTTCTTTTTGAACCGAATTCAAAAATATAACTTTGAATATCACTTACTGTGCACATTACCTTGTTCTTTTCATTCACAGCCTTTGTTATGTGAAAAAGGTTGTATCTTCACTCGTACACAAAGAAGAATTCTGAGGCTAAAGCATGTTAGAAAATAATGAGTCCTCATTTTTCAGCTTACGCAAAGAGATGTTGTAAACCATGCATGACCTTACATTGATTTTTCACGATTAGTGCTCAATTTTACGATAGATGTATCAATGTGTAGATAATTCGCCGACAGGTATTACTTGTGCTTGAAATTGATTGGCGATGAGTTAAATATATTTTGTATAGCTTTTTTTCTGTACTCTATGAATACATAGTCAGATAATTGATTGAGATTGACGGGCGCCTATCTCGGAATAATAACCTGTTATAGAAAAACTGTGATACAATTTTTAGATGCAGGAGTGACTTGTATTTCTTGTTTCGTTTTTCTTTTATTTCGGAAAAGTCACTTATAGTTATGTAGCTCGCTTTAGTTCCTTATACAGTTTAGAATGTACGGGAATGTGATATAGAATTTAATGTTGACTTTTAAAGAAGAAACTTAAAATCTTTGTGTAAATTGTTTAAAAGAAAATATTGTTTCAAGTCCATGAGCACCTGAATTTATTTTCATTTCGTTTAGTTACCTTACGCTATTCATCAATTTTACGCTCTATATTTTACAACTTGAAAGTTAGCTCCATAATTTTCACATAAAACAGAAATATTCTGCACTTTTATGACTTTTTGTACTATTACGGTTTACGTAAATTACGTGTGAAATAACGTGTTATCCAATATTTATGAACATCAAAAAATTTAAGAATTTCCATAGTAATTTATTTACATTTTTTCCTACCGACGAAAGAAAATGGAGATATTTTCAGGACGAAGCAAATTTTAAGTGACTATGCTACTTTTCAATCCAAGCGCCGATCTTACATGCATTGCGAAAGCAAATGAAATAATCTGACTAATAAAAAGGTTGCATTGAGAAAAATCGACAAGCATTGTCAGTAGCGAAGGGTCTTATTAACATTCCGTTTGTATTTAAAAGAAAAAAAAGGTGTATGCTAATGACATTTCGGAATTCTAATGAAAAGTCACGAAATCGAGATTAGCATTTTTGCCGTGTCATATTGCATTTTAATACTTGCATTCATTGTTCATAAATAGAAAGAAAGTGCCAATCGCATTAAAGCCCTATAGTATTCAATTAAATGGTTTTACATTCAAGTTTAAATGCTAGGTAATGGTATCAATAATCCGAATTGAATTGATCGGGATTATGTATTAAGATGAAAAATTGCAATATTTCAGTATTATCAAATTAAGTTCTCGATGAAAGGTCATTGCTTTCCCATTACAAGCATAAATGGTCTGCAAACTTAAACAGTACTTACTGCAACCTTCGCGTAATCCATAAAAGTAAAATTTCATTGCATTCTTTGCCACACCGTCCAAAGATAAACCAATCGAAAGCGTACGATACATCGATTTAATCCAATGAATAGGAAAGACTCGTGCATAAGTTTGCATAAGTAACAGCGTTGCAGCGCGAGAACAAGAGTGTGTCGTAGGTCACGAATCGATCGAGCCCTCGGGCAACTTCACGTAACGAGAGTTAGTGCCTCGGAGCCAGATGAGAAAAAAAAAGAGTCACCGGTAGCGAATTAAGCGGCGTCAGTCGGGCGAGAACCGGTTCTCCGAAGGCTCGATGCTCTTGATCGCTCTATCGCTCACCGCAGCAGCAGCTCTCTACAGCAGTTAATCGACGCTCACTCGCGCGCGCACCTTTCAATGTACCGATAACAATCGCGAAATTAGAGAGGGAGAGAAGGTTGATTGCGCGAGTTATATACCGCGAGCCAATGATGATCGATCGGATATTTAAAGGTCGCTGAGGGAAATCGTCATCCTTCGCTTGTCTCGCTTGGCTCGATTGCGGAAAAATCAGGCGCGATGAATGTTTCTCGTTGCAGAATACACGATTTACATAATTTTAGAAAAGCTAATATAGCGGCGTTCGTTGGTTTAGACGTCGCGTCGCAGATGCATTTTAGTCTACATTTGCCTTCCCACGTTGTTTACCGATCTGGAATGTTACGCGCTTTATATAATTACACGCGTAAGAAAGAGATACGATTCAATTTTCGTAATTGCGGTAGTTTTTTTCTGGTCACTGATTGCTATAAAAAAGAAGACTGCTTTGCTTAATGGTTTGTTTAATTCGCGGTAATGAACTCTATACTTTAATATTTAGCGCGTAAATAGGTCAATTTGCAGTGTTTTGTATGATTATATGTTACCAAATATCAAGTTATAGATTAAAGTACTAATTTGCAGAATTTGTTAAATTATTGAAGTTTTTTCTAATTTCATAGCATTTTTTACAGAGTTAGTTTATTTAAAACGTCAATAATATTTTAAGACCTTATATGTTTTTTATATAAACGTGTTAATTTACCTATACAAATTATTAATGAATACAGTTTCAAATCCGTGTAATTACATGTGTTAATACTATTTCTTTTTCACGCTTTCATCTAATCGCGCAGTCTTTAAGCTTGATTGTCTTTTTTCACTGTAAATACATTGAACGACCAGAGAGAAATTAAATTATAACTAGCAAGCTGTTAACCATAAATCATGTAAAACAATTTCGCTCTAATTTATCGCATAATTATTTTTCAACGGGGAAACACACGGGCATGAACTATTGCTGGTCTGTCATAAAATTGCCGCCGAACAAACCAGGTACTACTAGTTTGTCTGTAAATGGCCATTAAGAAATATTAACCGTGCATTATTAGCCTGTGCCCAGGCATGCAGCACCTGTCAGCTGTATTTTTTGCTACGAAACAGCTGCGTTTATCTCATTGTTTGTCGGTTATTGCAACTATGTATTCATATCAGTGCATGCTGTACAATTTAATTTAATGGTATCTTATTACTAAATTTTGAAACGCAAGTTTTTTAATTTTTTTTAAGCATAGTCATGTAAAATAGAATGCTTTAATTTAGCATGAATAACTTATTAGCGCCTAAGGCGACTAGTTGACTGACCTGTGTAGTTTAATTAAGATACAAATGTAAACTTGACTTATGAAGGTAAAAATATGTTCTTTTTTTTCTATTTTCATTCAAATGGAATTCCGACTTTACTTTTTACTATTATTCATAATTATTGTTCGCTTTGGAAATAGTACAGTTAATAAAATTTATTTTTTTTAGTAAAGGATTCAGTTGAATAATTTAGAAACACTTTATAAAGTTAATTACTAATAAATGATTTTTCTTAAAATTTAGTATTTTAAAATTATGAATCAACTAAATTCATATCTTATTCTGCCTGTTTAATCTTATCTACTACTAGTTCAAAATTTTTTATGACATTGCCAATAATTTTGATACTTAAATGCAATCCAGTTATCCTTATATTATTGACGCATTATTTTTCGTAATTTTATTGTAAGCAAGCACAAAATAAAATATTTCTCGTTATCGTAAAGTAATTCGACAATTACCTAACGGCTTCGGTTTTATTTTCTAGGCCAATACCAATCAGGACCTCAGCCCGGTCAGTACCAACCCCAAGGTGCCATACCCAGGACAGCCTATCCCGGACCCAGCTCCTACCCAGGTGCTCCTCAAGGCTTCGCTGGCGCCGCACGATCATACCAGCCAGCTGCACCAGTCTACCAGCAGCAGCCTCAGGCTTACCAGCAACAGCCCCAGAGCTACCAGCAACCTCAGAGCTATCAGTCGCAGTACTGAAGATGGAACATATAACAACCGCAGGACGGGCGATCTCTCGGCGTGATTCTTACACGTCCCTTTACCACGCGTTCAATACTTGTACATAATTTAGGCCAATAATAAATTTTTTTTTCTACAAACTTTTTCATGGAGACCTAATACATATTAACCTGCACGCATATTTCCCTTTTGGCATCTTCCTTTTTTTTAAACTGAATCGCTGATATTTATGCGCGTTATTATATATCACTTGTTATAGGATAGTTGGATAAATAGTTTCGATTGTAATTTGAGAGAAATTACTAGAATAGTTTGCCTATTACTTACAGCTGGATTTCAAGCTTCTACTCCAATATGTTTTTGTTTCATTATAAATTAATATTAAATTTTTCAAATTTAAATTTAAAATAAATTTCATGTTTATTGAACATTTAAGATTTCATTTGTAACTAATTTGATTTTATATCTAAACAGCTCTAATTTATCTGCCCTTAGATTATTTTTATTGCAACCCCGTAACGTTTAGTAAGTTATGATCAAAAAGTTAAGTTAATTGATGAATTTTATTGTAAGTATAAGTCCTTGACAATTGCAGGTGAAAAGCTTTATTATTAGTATAATGGAGGTATGTATGGCAGTGTAAAAAGGTTAAGAATATTTAAAATCCTTTTGTTTTTCATTCGTAGTTCTTATCATTAATTGAGATGTTAGGGAATTTAAATAACAGCTAAAATAGGTACGTATATTTATAAATAAAAATTTTTTAAAATCTATTATACAAATATAAAAAAAAAACGAAAATTCAAAGTATAAAGGTAACTGACTACGTTTGCGCTCTGCGATACTCATACTGACCATTGAAGGTTATTTGTAATAAGTAGTAAGAATCAAGTCATAAAGCAATGAAACGAGCATTATTATACTGAAGAAGATAAGTAGATAAATCTAGAGTCAAATACTATTTTTATGAAAATTAAAAGTAATATCTACGTTCATTATTCATTATATTCATTTTGATAATATTTTAATTAATATTTTGAGAATCCCCTAGGTAATTACCTAAATAGTTAATATTATCTAATCAACTAAAAAACTAAATTAAAGCTCAAAAGATAAGCTTTTTAGTGGATGTAGTTTCAAATTTAATATCAAGTTATGCGAAATATCTCAAGAAAGCCGGTATTCTTTTACAAAAATTAACTATAACTTTCTTAAATGTCTAGACCAATTCTGACGACGGCATTTGAAAAGTCAGACTCTAAACTAACAGAAACACTGTAATTTTGTATTTTTTTTTATGCCGATAATACAAGGAGTTATGGCGTTGAATGATAAGGAACAAAAGTCTATTTGAATGTTGAAGGATGAAACCAAACATTAACCTACAATTATTTTATGTTAGGTTTATAATTTCTTATTGCATACAAAAATTAAACTTATTTACACATAGTATTGATCAGTAAAACATTGCAAAATAATTTTTTCTTTTATTCAAGTGAAAAATTTGCACAATTTGAACTTTATACATGTCTCATTAATTGAGACTGGAAACCGAAAAAAAACTTAATTTTGTGTTACATAAATTCAAATATTCAATAATTAGATGTACGTATAATGAGGCACCATTATAAATAATAGATTTTCGTTAAAAATACATGTATATTTTTTTAATTATACTCTACGGAGTGCAAACTGTTTAATAAAGTGAAACTTTAAGAAGAAACCCATCATAATTATTAAATATTCTTAGTAAAAGTATTTGAACATTTTTCGGTGTTTTAAATGAATGAAAGACATAAATGTGTGAACTTATAGAAAATATATTTTTTTAATGCTTAATAGCATCAAATAATATTTAAGACATGTATTTTCACAATTTCTGTTGTAAATAATTAAATTTTGAATCTAGTGTTCGCAATAATTTCACAAGAAATAGGATAGAATCAATTGATCGCAGCGAACAAAATTGTCCCTTTTTAAAATGAACGACTTTTATAGTATGACATAGATACCTAAACAAAAGCGTTAGGATTAGGACCCAAGGTCGATAGGATTTTCAACAAGGATTCCAATCGTGGCTCTGAATTTGATATTAGACGTGTTCTTCGAGGTCATTTGAAGGTCAACTTAATAGCATTGGCTAACCGGATAAAACCATCATGGACCAAGCCTCAACTAGCCGGACCCACTACGAATCTTACCTTAACCAGTCCGATCCACGAAGGATGAAAAATTGACTTATCCGAAACATTTTGAACTCTATTGACCTTTTGAGCCCATCGCTCTGCCGATCGAGCCACGGTAGACCTCGAGTTCAATGTTTATTTAAAAAAAAATAAACAAACAATAAAGGCAACTATTATACATAATAAGCAGATGTAAAATGCGGGCAAGGGAGCTACAGTGTACTAGCAGAAAGTGACTGTTTCTATGCAGTTACGAAGTATATAACTCACTTTTACTTTGCATTATGGATACTAAGTGCATTTAACAACGGCCCGAAATGATACTTACATTTCATTAATCATGCGTTATACCAACAGGTTATATTACAATCTTAAAGTCATTCGACGTCATGGGTCGATGATCGTAAAACACTACGAATGATTAACGATCGATCGATAGTGATGTTTGTCGATCACGTAGCGATAGATCACTGACACGAATTCGTTCCTACGAAGAATGTGCTCTGAAAATTCCTATGGCAATACGTCATCCACTCACCGCATTTTTTGAACTCGATGAGAAATTTTGCAGATACTCCTGACCTGACTTCTCTATTTAAGAGGATATGAAAGGGTCGTGGTATGCCCTAGATTACAGAAAGTATTCTTACTTTAATAGGTTATCTTTAATTTTTCCATAGTCATAATTTACTCAATATTCGTTAAGAAATTTCAGCACAATTAAAGATTTACACGCATATTTCAAAATTTTAAATATATTTGTTTGAATAATTTCCGACAGTACATCTGCACAAAAGTTGAATAAGTAGTTCACAAAAATATCAATACATTGAATGATTCTGAAAAATTATTTCATAATATGTTTTTACAATATAGCCATAAATTTGTTTTGGTATAATTGAAAAATATTGCTGAAATGCCTTTAAGATATTATAACTTAGAACCACTGTAATAAGTAGCTTAAAAGATTTAGCCAATTATAATAAATGTAATAATAATCATACAAATTAAGTAAATTAAAATTTTAAGCTATTACATTTATATCTAGGCATAAGCATGCGAAGTGTTGTTAAGTGATTAAAAGCTGCGTACGTGACGGTGCAATATCATTAAATTAATAAAAAATGTTATTTAATATATTTTGTGATAAACAATTTAAATTATTTCTTTAGCCATTTTTAAAATTTTTAATTTTCAAGCAATGTGAAAGTATGAAACGAGGAATGCGTGGAAACAAAAGATCAGT
Source organism: Megastigmus stigmatizans (assembly GCA_900490015.1). Lineage (NCBI taxonomy): Eukaryota > Metazoa > Arthropoda > Insecta > Hymenoptera > Megastigmidae > Megastigmus > Megastigmus stigmatizans. The sequence continues at coordinate 25,224 of UELV01175111.1, read as the reverse complement.
CAGTTTGTTCGAGCTTAATCTGCACTCCCACCTATCTTTCTCACGCTCGAGTATCAAATTGACCGCGTTCTAATATTCACGACATTATACATCGCAGTATTACGTTAATGACATTTTATTGTATGCAACTTGTAAACCGCAATATAACCCACATTTAACTTTCCAACACTATAGTGATGCTTCTTCTATTAAACTTTACATTTATGAAGACGTGCCCTTTCAAGTTTAGTTGTGCAATTTATGAATACTTGGTACACTATGCAAATAGATAATATTATATAATTTATGATCCATTGCAGCTATTGTTAGCTCTAATCATAGTGACTAAAATATTATCTAAGTAGAGTTTAAACTTCAACTAAATCGACCAGTGTCTATCTTGACAGCACGAGGTTTTTATAACAAAGTCTAGTTTCACTCTAATATTCATTTTCACTTAATCCATCTTCTTATTATCTTTTTGTCTTTGTTACTGCTGTCATTCTTAGACTCTTACTAGTAACAGTCAGTTGAAATTCAGTTGATACCTAAAAAGTGACTGTAGATCAGACCAAGTTCAAATCTACTTTGCTTTGGCCGATTTCCGTATCAGTGAAGTATGTACTGCCTCCAAGAAGAAAAAATTAGCATATTGCTGTTCAAATTTTCTTCAAATAATACTGATCCGATAAGCCGATTTCCCAGCACTCCCTTCAGCCAACGACAACGCGTGAGGCTATAATATAGAGCTATAATAGGCTATAATATACTGTACCGCTCCCGAAAGATCTCAGTAAGAGAAATTCAACCGGGCTACGTTATTCATAAGGAAGCGCTTGGAAAAGTGTATATAATAAATCGTTATTACAAAAGTATTTAAATAAGAGAAATGCAACATGTAGATCTTTTATGAATTTGGAATTTTCTATATAATGGTATATCAGAATACAAAAATATATCGATGGGTGGAAGGAAGAAGGTCCTATCTCGGCGTCGGCTGAAGAATATGCTGTCTCAATATGTATGCATAAATTTGTATAGATATTAAATATGAAAAAGTTTTGAATGTTTTTGGTATAATAAAACAACTACTTACATAAAATATTTTAATCCTTGTATTAGGACTTTTTTACATATAGTAATAAATGACAGGATATATTTATTATAAATCCTATTACTTAACTACTCTACTTAATTGAATGGCATGTGCTGAAGTCGGCAAGACTAATTTTTGAAGAAAAAGAAAACTTTGTCAACACCTCGGTAATAATGTCAACATAATTTACACAGGCTTACGAAACTGGAATCACATAATTTTCACATGATTACCGAGGTGCTGGCAGAAAGCTTTCTTCAAATGTTCATCTCTATTTTCATATACTTCGTTAAATGCAAAAATCGGTAAGGAATCTTTCTATTGTTAGCACATTCCGTTGAAGAAATTCAAGCCATCAGATTCAAGAGAAATTTGAGGCAATGTTGATTTCCTACTTATATGTATCTTTTTCTATTTTAGCAAATCCCATATTTTGTGATCACGAAGTATGCTTCCATTTTGCAGAAAGTCCCTTGAAAAATTTTGTTGGAAGTTTTAAAATACTTTCCAGATCTATAAAGTTCATAATTTGCTACGTATAGTTAATGATGTAAGGAATTTCAGACCTTTAAATTGTTTTGGTGCATTTCATTAAATTATATTTTACATTATTAAAATACAAATATAAATATAATTTTAATATGTGTTCATACAGTAGATCGTATGGAGTCATTGGCTCATTTACCTTAATTGTATTAAAGGACCATATTCAAAATCTACAAAAATGCACCTCGCACTGTCAAGCGATTTCATTATCGATTTTTAGAAATATAACAAAACGATGATCCCGCATACTCCGATACAATTGGTATAACGAATATTTCCCAGAGCGAACGATAGCCGTATCTAATAATCCAGCGCGTCCCACTTACACCGGAGAACAATATACATCCGATTATGGCCTTAACCACTCTCACTCGATTCACGATTTCGCGATTCGTCCGCGCTCGGTGCAGGAGTGTGTCGCAACAACGCGAGGCTGCAGCAGCCTCCTCGCGAGCTTCGCCGAGACGTGAGAAGGTGAGTCGACCAAAGAAAGAGAGAGAGAGAGAGAGAGAGAGAGAGCGTGTCGAGAGAGCATCGTGATTATGGCTCTGGGTAATAAACCGTGCGGCGAAGCGAGCACCTCTCTTTGTGCACTTCATTACCATTCCTTCTTTTCTGACTATGCGCGGGTGAGTTAAGCGACCGAGATTCGAGCGTTTGAATGCGTCTTAAATCGCTGTTCGCCATTTGCTGATTGCACCCTTTTCCGCCATTCACAGACGGGCTTTTTCTGTTGTTATGATTTTATGTGCAAATTGATTGGGGACGTTAGTTTAGAATGAAAGCGGTTATACGACACACTGTTCTTAGCTGCTGTGTATATATGTGTGTATAGTTTTGATGATATTTATGGTCTTGTTACGATTTAACTGTGCGGAGCTGCTGCCTTTTTCTCAGGATTGCATGCTCAAGAATTTAATGAACATGCTCTAAAGTAGCATAATATAAGGATAATTAGTGGTTCTTTACTTTATTATACATGTTATTTTATACTATTCTCTCACACACACACACGTCTAATTTACGTTGCGAGGAAATTCTATTCAAAATAAATAGAACACCTTATTGTACAGTTTCATTTCACATTTCGTATTACAGTATACAGCGAATTATATTATTTTGCAAACTTGGAATACAAATTTTAATACGTGGTTTATCAATCAGAAGATATTAAATTACAATCGCACTGAAATAATACTAGCGATATAACGGAAAATTTATTGAGAATGGAATTTGTAACTAATTTGTTGGTTTTAAATCGAAATATTTGAATTGAAAATAATGCCGATTCTGCACTGTTAAGAATTCATTCATAATTGTGTATAGAATTACACAAGCATTGTGTCAAATCTACACTCATATATTGCGTTATCATGTACATAAAGAACATACAAATTCAAGACAATTTTTGTGTTCTTTCACGTACAAGTATAGTGTTAAAATTTGATCGCATTTTTAACTATGTGAATATATGTAACAACACGTATCTAGAATAGAAAAACTAAAATATTAAAACATATAATAATTATTATAGATACTAATTGTGTTATAATGATTTTTTATTCTAATATATAAATTTTAGTGACATTGAAATGTCAGAAATATCCAGAATCTTTCTACTGTTCACTTTAAGTAAGTGCATTCTAATTGAACAGCTACCGGAATAGAAATGGAAGCTGCGGTAGAAAAAATTATGTAATTCAATTACACTAACCAATTTTTTTTACAGTTTGATTATTAATGAGATTCAAATGCTCGAATTAAAGTTGAACTAACGCGTTATCAAACTGACTTCTTTTTACATCGGTCTAACAGTTGCGTGTAAGTATTCGTAGCTTGATACGTTGAAACCATGAAAAATGAAGTTATATGATTTTTCCGGAAAGTCTTTTTTTGTAGTTTAATTGGAAACTGTAGCTTAATTATACAACATTCCTCTAAACCATTTTCCTATTTAAACAGTACTATGAACAGTAAATGATACACATATATCGACACGGCACCAATTTCGAATATTTAAATAGACGACAGCAGTTTTCAGATGTGTTTATTTTTTCTAAGACATAGCTCGTCTATACTTTCATACTTTCAGCCTAATATTCAGTTGAATATTCACCATTTCTTATTTTTAGTTCGAAATCTAATGCCGTTCGGAAACGTACATTTCAAATTAATGAATATGAAATTTTTTTGTCAATTGATAAAAAATATATAAATTTACACGAATATTTAATTATTTAATTAATAATTATCACCAAAGCTTCATTACATATTAAAAACTTGTTATTTTTAAATGACATGCAATGAGTAGGTTTTAGTTAACAGTTACAATTTAAAATTTAATTACTGCCCATTTTTAACTGTAAATAATTTTTAAATATAGTCACTATTGCTTACCAGCACTTTATCCTGTGGACATATCGATATTAAGTGGTACTTTCACGTATTAATATATATTCAATAACGTTGTTAAATTCTGAAAAATCAATAATTGAAAAAAAAACAACCGTTAATCTAATAAACACTGTATTCAGCACTTCCTGGATAATAATAAAAGCCCACTAACTCATTGGCAGCGACATAGCTTTTCACCTCGAAATATAGAATTAATCAAACGCATATCCATTCGATAAAATATAGCGGTGCTCCGTCAACGCGGCGGCGGCCTCTAAAGGTGTTTTATCAGCACGCGAACGCAGCAGCTTTGATAAAACTCTCTCCGGCCGCGAGGCTAAAAATTTCAACAGTCCGCATCGGACTACTACTGCGGAAAAATAAAGGAAAATAGGAGAACTCGGTTCTATCGCTGGCAAAACAGCTCCGCTAATTACACATATCGATTTCTCCGAGTAGCTCCGCGAATGAATTTCAGAGAGTCTCTCGGCTCGTAGTTGCTTTTTTTTTGTTGCTCCGTTTTGTCCATAATAATCGTCGATGGTTTTTTGTCCGTCCCTCGAGCTCGTGGTCTGAAGGCGAATTGCGTGTCCATCGCGCACAAAGCTATACCAATTGCGTACAGCTTAAAGGCCTCACAATCGCTGACCGCGGACTCGACTCTTGCGCAATCCAATATCAAGAACTCCGGATTCAGTTTTAGCGTGTTGCATGTATATATCCTCTACTTCTAGCGTCTCACTGCTACCAGCTCTGTCTAGCTCATTCATTAAATATATATATATATATATATATAGAATAATCGACGTCGAGACTGTTCCGAGTTCTGCTCGCGCGGTGCACGCTCTCGTCGATTTTCCGGTGATTTCTCTTTTTTTTTGTTTCGGGAGTAGCACAGGAATTTGATGGAACGGAAATGACTTACTACTGAATACGCACTGCTTATAACATTTCATGCGTACGCTTATGGTGATTGATTGTGTAAGGCGATATTCGGAAGGACGTGCTGGAAGTGTGTGAGCAGTGCGTTGCTAGGTTTTTTGGTTAATTCGTATGAGAACGTTAATGAAAATACAGTAATTTAATTAATTATTTTTGCTGTAAAAAACTAGAAATCGTAAAGAGAAAATAAGGAGATTCACCAGTGTTAGCACAACTATATATTGGCTTATGTACAAGTATTTATTTATTTCAGTCTGTATTGTCCAGAAATGGACGTTGTTTACATTATCACATAATTTAGTCATCTATAGAGTATTATAATTAAATGAAATTAAACTGTTTTCTTGAGTGTACATCACATTTTTTACACTGCTATTCTTTTTTTTTTAGATAAATCTGTAATTTAAGCAAAAAAGATGAGGATGGAAAAGGATTTTTCTGCATTTTTATTCGATTTTCTGTACAGTAACTGCACAATGTCTACTAAATTAAATTCACATTCAAATTACGATTTTAGTGGTACTAATTTTAATAAATACGATCGAGTTATACATATTTTTACTCAATCAATAAACTTTCCATATTTTTTATACTAGAAAATGATTATGTTTATTCTTTACGAATTAGGCATTATTAGTTAACCCCATAACAATGAGAGTAATTCCATTCATTGTCAATTTTTTTATTTCAACTTCAAATAAAATAAAACGTATTCTGTGCTAAATTTTTCTTGCACGTATTAATACTAGACACTATAAACTAATAAAATAATCCTTTGGAAACCAAATTGTTATAAATAAAAAGATATAGCAGTCAAAACTTAAGTGATCGGTATCGCCCCACTCTTCCCTAAGCACTGAATGCAGTTTAGAATCTACTTCATATTGCAAGATCACTGTACTAATAGTAAATGGACTATGGTATTAAATTATATGTGTAAAGAACAATTAGCTTTTAAAAGGAAATCTAATGTTGCTGAAGAGCCAAATTCGAATTAAAGTTCAAAATTAAATGCAAAATTTATATTTAAAATTGTATAATCTTTGTATGTGTAACATAAAAAAAGATATTGAAATGTTTAGATATGCAAAGTGTTAAATCAATACTCGTAAACATTTCTCAATTATAGTTACATAGGATATTTATTTTTGGTCGATTGCATCGATATTAGTTGCAATCGATTATGTCATTAATGAATTGCGTCATTTAAATCACTAAATACAATTTTCGAGTGCTAATCATATCAAAACGATTATGCATAATACAATTTTTTTAAAGTAGGTTACTTCACCATGATTATGAAAAGATCTAAAATTATTTAATTTCTAAACTTTAACTTATGTTAATTATTCAAATTCTTATCTCTGTGAAAATTTTATCATTATTTTTAATAGTATCATATTTTAATAGTATCTATCCTCAATAGGTCTCTGCATTCTAAGAAACGACACACCTATGAAAAAGTTAATTAAGGCCATAATTGTGGTTTCGCTTTGCCAAGATTTTACCACTGAATCTACGTGCCGAAAAGTACCAATTTGAGCTATTACAACCACGTGAACTATAATTGTAGCTCTACCCACAAGATATAGTTTTTTGCAATCCTGTCTAAATTAAGAATTTGCTACGCGTTCATCCATAATCTATTTTAACGTGATAAACAAATCAAATTCCATCTTTCAGTAAACTTCAGTAATTTCGTAGAATCGTAAAAGTATTTTTCTAAATAATAATTATATGTTATCAATACTTTTATTCAATTTTACAAACATCAAGTAGACATTGGTTTAAAAAAATGAATTGGAAATTTCTTTAAAAAGATTAAATTATAAGTGAGAATAAGAATTAAAATGTGTTATAAAGCATTCATTTATATTATATATTCTAAGAATTTCAAGATGCACTATTTTATGAGATTAAATATTGTTTAAGTGATATTATACAGTATTCGTCATTTCTCTTAAAATATATTTTAAATCATCCATTTACTAGTTTTTGACTCCTAAATATACCCATTTTAAGATATGGACATTCAAATCAATAAATTTTGCTTTCATTTATTTGCTTTTGAAATGAAAAGAATCGTTTGTCGATGATTTAAAATGGAGTTTAACCTTTATAACGTCGGCAAGGGACATCAATAAATAAGCCATTTTCTTTCAGATATCTTGGAATTTGACAGATTTTTATATCCTATCAATAAATAATAACGAACTAAACCCATGTTTAAGCAAAGACATTACTTTATTCGTTTAGTACAGTTGAAAAATCAGTTTTTATCAGGAGCCGATTATTCCCGGTGATCTACAGGTTAAAAGATATTATGAGAACTTCATAATACCTCTTACAAAATAATTAAAAAATATTATCATTTTCGTAATTTAAGGTATCTTAAAATTCGGGTAATTTATATCAGGTATCTCAACGAGAAACTAATTTTTATGTCAGATTCAGATTCAATGCTTCACAATACATAAGATTTCATATATAAGATGCATGTTTCTTTTTATGTGCATGTTCAATCGACAATATCAAAATTTAATGGTTCAACATTGCACTACTGGGCTGGAGGTAGATAAATATTTCACTACCTTGAGGGGGAACGAAGGTCTTGTCAAATTATACATACAGTTATTTGTCAAATATATAGTTAAGAAATATAATGAAAATCAATTGATTTTTAAATTAAATACTTTTTTTATGTTAATAATTGCGTGGTAGTAACAGTGAAATAAATGACTCCAATGGTTTTATGCAATCCATCCAATTATTTTTATTTTATAAACTCCGAAGTTCCGGTCATTTATTTGTCAAAAGCCAACATGACCTTTCTCAAGGAAAAACAACAACAAAAAATTATTTCAATAAACTAATAAAAATACAATAACAATATGATTTTATACGGCACAACGGCAACTTACAGTATTAATTTAAAATTAATGTACTACATGTTGACTACATGACATATCAGCAGTTGGCGTCAATTTATACATTTCGATGAGTGGAGGGGATAAGAACTCGCTACATTCTGTTATATACGAGATACTAATTCTTTTCGTTAAATAATAACTATTTAACAATCGATAAATTAATTATTTATAAGTATTGTGTAAATTATTCGTGTTAAACATTCTATTAATATTATTTTCTAAAATTCATGAAATGACAAACTAATTTTATTTTCTAAATATTTCCATGTTTTCTTTAAGGAACATATAATTAAATTTCTATAAACATTAGAAAAAAAACTTCACATATAGTCAAAATTTAGTGCTTGAGAAGTACGTACCTCACGTACAGTAACTAATTTTAAGATGACGTTGTGCCGTATAAAATCAGATTGTATTATTGTATTTTTATTAGTTTATTCAAAGAATTTTTTTATTGCAGTTTTTCCTTGTAAATGGTCATGTTGGCTATTGCCAAATAAATAATCGTAACGTCAAAGTTTGTAAAATAAAAACAATTCGATGGATTGATTAAAAATCTTTGGAGTCATTTGTTTAACTGGTTTTTAAATTGTTTAATGCTGACTCAACTTTCAAGGCATCTTTATTCTAATTTTCGCATTTATTATGAATTTTAATCAAGCAATTTTATACAAAATACTTTATCTAAAAACATTCTTTCATTTAGTTCCACTTTTCAGTTAGCAGAGTTACCACAGTTCAATCGGAACTATAAAGCACTATATGTAATACAGCAGTAAATTCGATTATTCCTTCGAATATAAACTTCAATTCGTTCTTGTATATACTGTAATATTATAGATTATTATTTTAGAGTAAATAGTTCTTGACGTCCGTGTATCGAGCACTATTTTTTTTTATATCAAAGCCGTAAAATTCGTTTTGACGTACAGTTCGTCAAATCGAATGTTATGGCTAAGATATCAAAAAATTATTTCCGTTATCAATAAATTGTCTGATGTCATATACAATTCGAAACTCGTGTTGACCCTAAATATCGCAAGTTTTAATAATATTATAAAACGTCTTACTTAAGACATGTTTACTTATACGTATTTAGTTGAATAATATACAAAATAGAAGAAAATTGTTGTGAAATAGCAGATATAATGTTCGGTAATCAGTGTAACATGTGGAATTAGCGTATTCTCAGCAAGTACATTTTTTTAAATGATTTTTCTATAAATGTAATGACTATTTTTGTACCAAATAAACATAATCTCTTATGCGATAAATACAAAAATATAAAAAATAGAACAAAATTAGATTCAAGTAGATATTAAATTCTTAGCCTATGTCTTTACGTGCTTATTTTGTTTCTTCTTTTAGTATGAATATATGTAATTATTACTATATCAGATTTAGAAAGATTAAATAATATTAAAAAATGAAAATTATCTTCCAAAAAGTATCGGACTTCTATCAAAGAGAAACGTCCACTTATTAAATTTGAAAATTAACATAGGAAATATATTTATAGACATATAAGGTTAATAGAAACGATCCGAGTACAATCAGACAAAACATGTCTACAGATATGATGGCCAAAATTATTCGCATTTTATTTACTCTGATCTAGACATCTGATTCTCTTTGAAAAATATCTCTTGTATTGTTTTATAGAAGCAGAGGTTTACAAAAGGGGACTACGGTGACACGATCGGAAAACCAATAAATTTGTAATCCAAAAGATCCGGTTTCGATCCCAATTAAGTCCCAGCCCATTGGCACAAGCTCATCTGTAAAACATTACATGTTCTTTGCTTACAAAAACACCGTAGATCCCCGTTACTGATTAGCACCGAGTAGAAGCATAAATATGGCAACTTTCAAATAAAAAAAGTCTTCCAAAGTTTCTTTTCTGGGCCGGATTACCTCTTTGTCTAATAGGCATATTTATTTTACAATTGATATTTTAAACATAAGGCCTTTCATAGCTAAAAGAACCGAGTACAGAATATAAAAAATAGACAATTGCATCTGAGCTTTAAAAAGACAATCTTTTATTAGCAACGTCTTTTTAAAGCTCGGGTGCGATTCACTAAATTTTATATTCTGTGCTTTGTTTCTTTGTATGCCTTTTACTACGAAAGGCTAAAAGAAAATAATGAGAGAGAAACCGTACCAAAAGTAAAAAAGAAATTAATTGTATTGCTGAAGAAGTAATAGATATTTCTACATCCAGAAATTTGCTCACTTGTCGATGTCAAAATAAGTTAAATAGCATTATGTCATATTTATAATTCTGATAGTCATAAATATATAAGTCTATTATTTTGTAAGTTTGAGGTGGTTATGTTAATTATGCAAGAATTTATATATTACTTCTAATTTTCTATTACATATAATATATATTACATTTAAATTTGGATAACTGTGCAAATTTAATATGCAAATATTTATAATTCGCTTACAAAATAGATATATTACGAAAATTATTATGGCTTCAATACATGATTTTTGTATTTGTTTTCTAGACTTATTTATATTGAATGAATTTTAAATTAAAAAGAAAAAAATTTTGATATACTTATATTTTATAATTTGACGAAATTTATTGTAAATTTATGCAAGTTTACGCATCGGCAGTTAGTATTTACGGGCCCTTAACGAGTTTTGGCGGAATCGATGAAAATACGTGCACGTATTCAAGTTCCGCCCATTTATCCTTGATAGGAATGCACAAAGAACGTCGCGCTGCGGCAGTTATTGCTTCAGCTGCGTTTCTCTCGCATGGGCTAAAAATTTTCTCTGGAAAACTAGGAAACAGTCGCGTTATCAGTTTTAATTAATACGGCCTCGACGTGCATAACTGAGATTGACTGTCTACAGACATTATGATATTTATGTGGTGCGCATATAGGATTAGTCGCGGGAAGGCGTATTTTCGCATCATTACGTCAAAGTGGTAAACGGATTTTGATAAATATAAACAAGTCCTACGCAACATCACTTATTACGACCTCGTTAAGACATAATTACGTACTTTAGATTTGATCAGATTTTTTTTTGTTCTGCAAGGCATATGAGATTTGCAAAGAAGAAAACTTACGTATGATGTGTGGTGTCAGGTATGGAGTAATCTATATAATGCAACAATATAAAAATGAATATTTCAAAATCATGTCGACCGTAATTGGGTATAATGTTTTTTGGGAATCCACATATATATATTAGTAATAAAAACTATAAGTTTTATAGATTAGAGAAATTCTTTAATTCCATACCGTATTATTTGTGGGATAAATATTATGTAAAAAAATTATGAAAGAATAATAACGAAGGTACAAAGAAATAATGTAACTATAGATGTAAAACAGGGTGTTCGTTATAATCTGTCAAAGTACTGTATTAAAATTTTACAGTTATAAATAATTTCCTATCGAAATAAGTAATTAAATTCTTTCAGCATGAATTGAACGCTAATACTGATATTTCATCACCGTACGCATAAAAGTTCGGCCAGTGATTGTGGCGTCAGATTCATTATGTCTTTGGATGCACGTTAGTCCTACCCTCTTTAGAACGTCGTAGCGAAGCACGTCAGCGTTTTAGGACATGCCCCTAATATTAACTGATATATCAAGATTCAACTATCGTTTGATGTGATATAAACAACTGAGTTATTAGTGTATAACTGGTTAAAAAATTTGTATTTGCAGTTTTATTAAAATTATATTATGTATCAATGTTTTCAGCGTAAACCCTACAATCGAAAAAATTAATTAATTAGTAAAAAAAATGGAAAATATTGATTCAAAATTTGGCGAAAGTAACGTTGATATTAATTTCACGATGTACAACCTATCTATATACCATTAATTTGATCTAATCTGAAAACATCATAAACATCTACACTACAGAAAAGTTGTTTAATAGATGTACTAAGCAGTTAATCTTGTATTAATTTTCGTAATTTATTATTAAAAAAATTAATATGGCAAAAAGATTAACCTTAATTTTACAATTAATTTGATTAATTCGACTTTTATACAGTACCAATATATAATTTTTTATATAAGTTCTTATATATGCGAATGTAAGTTCTTCCTTTCATAGTTTTTTATGCTCCTCGCGAGGCTCAGGAAAAATGATGTGTTAGGTGTTAAAAATTAGCAATCGATTTTGATCAGCTATTTTGATTTTTAAACAGGACCATGTGAACATTGCTCAACGAATTTTTGAATTAAAATTGGTTATTGATTCTCGAACGATTGATTGCTTCATTTATCCATTAGAATAATTTTGACGAGTGATCTTTTTACTCTTTGAGATATTATTACCCGTAGATATGGATGCCTAACCAAATTGGATTTGAACAAATCTAATACAACTTTTTCATTATTTTTTATTTATTTTTACATAAATAATAAATATAAATAAATAAAACTTTTGCGTTCTATTATGTTATGATACATTGTTACAATTTATCTATGTTCAATATATTTATACATAAACATTTACTAGTACCATGTAATTTATATGCATAGGAAACGAATTTAAGCTTCCTACAAGTTTAATTCAACTTGACTTTGAGTTTGCAAATTTTTAACTAACATTTAATTATAATGTATATACATTTTCATGCACACGGTAAAAGTGTTATCTAACCGCTGTTTGAGATACGTCAAGTAACATACGCTATTGAGGAAGGCCTTGAAAGGATCTTCGATACACTCTATTTACCGCAAATGAAAAATCCTTAACCATTAATTAGACCGCAGTGATCCGTTTCTTCCCGGTAAAATCAAGAAACGAACTTGCAAAAAGAAACAGTAGTGAATCAAATATTTGCTCAGACGTAAGAGATAATTTTATGTTTTTTCTTAAATGCACACTAATCACTAAATTATATATAACGTCATACTCGCAATCAAGCAGGAACTCGTAGAGCTTAATCAAATAATGTTTTACGCTTTTTTAATAATTTATCTTGTGCATACAAATGTTATCAAATATTTTATTATGATTATTATCCTTGTTATATTGAAAGGAAGTCCATAACAAACTAGTATAATATTATTTGCTAATTTTTTTATCAGTAATTGAAAGTGTATACATAGGATTTTAGAATTGTTTTTTCACAAAACATTATTGTTAATTTAAAATTGCACTTTCAGCGGTATGAACAGCAAATCATAAAAAAATAATGTTTTATGTAACAAAGTGAAAATAACTTAAGATGTTAAATGCTGTTTATGAAAAGTATGTATTTATCGAAACCGTACTTACTTGATTACTTATTTATGAGCAATCTTTCTAGCAGTATTTAATTTAAACAGTAGGTACTACTACTTGTCATTTGCATTTAGCTACTAAGTATTAAAAAGGTAACGATCACTTATATATATGTAATGATCCGTTTATTCCGTACCTTAATCGTAGTTACAATTTATTTTTACCCCTCTAAATATGACAATGAATTGGAACTGTTACGAATTTAGAGGCTAGTAATTGAAACAATTATAAATAAAATAAAAGGCATAGTTGCTCGAAGACACCTTAGAAGTACTACTACCCAATATATGTACATGTGCAAATCGTACATTCCAATAGTGCGAATATATCGATCTATTGGATGGTACTGTTCTTATACTGTTGAACCATTGTCACTGCTATTTTAAATACACGTTGTATCTCTATAAACCTGAATAACACAAAAGTCTCTAATTGAACAATCAGAGAATATTTTACCCTCGTTGAAATTTTGGAAGCCAACGGATTCAAACTGATTCAAAATACGGATTCCAAATCTCGATTCAAAAGGGTTGCTTTTCATGTTGTCTTTAATTTCAATAGCAAACGGATTTAGTATTCAGATCGGAACGTATTGTTCTGGATTAAAACGGTTTGGTTCAAAACTATTTAAATAAGAATCGTGTGTATTAAGATTAGCAAATAACAATCAGTTCAAATGAATAATTTTTATAACCAATAAGCCTAATCGTTAAGAATATTGTTAGGTAAATTTTGGAGTTTAAACCAAGTATGCAATATACATTTCTGACATTACTATAAATTTTAATGCAATACAGTATAACCATCTCTTTGTTCCCTTAAAAATTAGTATTAACGAATTCAAACTCTATAGAACTGTCCAAGACCAACTCACCTCATCAAAGATCCAGCAAGTATATCTCCTGCCTCAACAGCTACGTTCCCGCGTGTGTGTACGCCACCGGTATGCGACATAATCGACAGCAGCGATCCAAGCACTCGTCCAAGCAGAGCTCCAATTGAGCAAATACACAATAAAGAAGAAAAAAAGGCATACCAGAATCGGTCCACTAGCTACACACGCGTACACTTTGCCCCGCCGTCGGAAAAGTCCACGTACTCGACACGTGTGCGTATACCTCTTCTCGCTCTCACTTTCCATAGAGAGCGCAAATATATCCATTTAGTGCGCTGCGAAAATAAACAAATTCACCGCGTTGAGCCGTAATTTTATGCCGTAATGCGTCTGTGTACCCGCGTGCATGACTTTTACTAACACACACGCGCACACACATAAACGTGGAGATCGTGCGTAATGTCACACGCGCCGGTGTAACACCACCGGAAAGCCAACTAAAAGGAGGCCCGCCACAGGTTTTCCATCCAATGGCCTTCTCTCTCTCTCTCTCTCTCTAATCTCGGGCTCGGAGCCGTTTCATTCGAGTATACGTGTGCATGTATGGGACTTACGCGGGCGCGCGCTATGCGCTATAGAGAGGCCAGGGGCAATTAAGGGGGAGATTTTTGCGGAGTAGCGGTGGCGGAAACCGAGAGAGAGAGAGAGAGAGAGAGAGAGAGAGAGAGAGAGAGAAAGACGCGGAGGACGGACGTGTGTGCGTGCATATGCGTATGATACGCGGGCTCAGATCTTTCGGGGTAGGGTTGGACGTGCATGTAACGCGCGATCGGTATAAAAGCTGCGGCCTACCAATGACGAAGCGCACTTCTCATCCAGCCGTTCATCCTCTCTTAGGCATATCTCAGCATTTAAACCGTTTGCCATGAGACTGCTTGTAAGTTATCCGCGGTTATTTCCATTACCTATTTTGCGAGTCGTGTGACGTACGGGGAACTACTTAATCTTGATATTTTCGATTGACAATTCCAAAAAGAGTATTGGTTGGCTTTTGGTATTGATATATAATTGGGAACGGTCTTTGGGATGGGATAAGGAATATCGAATTTCCAATTTGAACCGTGCGGAAAGATAATTAAGTGTTAGATACTTTGATCAAGTGCTGCGTTCAATTTTCTCCGAGGGAGTGTTGGTATACGTGTCTTTTCGCTAGACGCCGCTCAGCTGTTCATCCGAAAGCGGCTCGTAGCTACGGAAGAGTTGTGATCTTCCTCTCGAGACTGTACTAGTGTTTCAATGTGCATTGGTATTGTATTTAGCTGTATTGGATAGCAAACGAAGCGAGCACTGAATTTAAAATTTAAAATTTAATTTTAATTTTAGTGTGCAAAATGTGGTATACTCTAATTATAATAATAAAACTTTTAAGTAAAGGAAAATAAGAGATGTATTTTTTACATATTTCGAAAATAAAAATAATTTTGTACAGTAACTTCTTGGATAAATTACATTGATAATCGGTAACAAATATATTGTAATTAAAATTTGATGATTAATTAATTTTATTTCGTCCATTTCGATATTCTTTTTTAGAATCAATTCAAATTTGAAGTAACTATAAATCAAATGGTAATCATAATTTTTAAAGTATTTTTTAGCACATTAAAATTTAAATTAGCTATATTAATTTATTTTTTTAACTTACTAATTGATTATTAATTTGTATATTTATTATTTTTTCAGTGAATGTGCTATGGATGGAAAGATTCCTACTCTACCGGTTATTGCATTTGCATTAACGAAATATATAAAGATAGAGACTAATTTTTGTAAAAAAATCTCTTTTTCAGCACCTCGGTAATGATGCAAAGATTACATGGTTCAAGTTTCACAAAATTCCATCCACAATTCACAGAAATTTTTCTTGTCCAAAATTTCAGACATAAAAATTGCTGTGAATTGCGAATAAAATTTTCGGCGAATTATGGATGGAATTTCATGAAAGTGCGAAAATCGATAAGGTAGGAATCTCCCCGACCTTAGCACATGTCCTTAAAAGCTATTATAATGTACAGCTAATGCACACTTGACTTTGCCAGCGACGAGCTGCTTTCCATCATGAATGGCACCGGTTGTGCTTTACAGCCGATTTGAAAGGGTGAAGCCGGTTGTCTCATGACGTTTTGGAGGCTCGACCATAGTAGTAAAATCAGTTTTTGAACTACATTCGGTAGTTCTTTTGCGGTTAAATTTAAAACGCTTTAACTACTATCTAGTATTTATAGTAACATATATTTTGGTACAATATTTATTTCTTATTTTTGTTATATACAGTTAATATTTTTAGTTTGATATTATATGTGATAAAGACTAAAGATTAAAGTTCAAAATTTTCAATTTGACGTAGGGAGTTTTTGACCTAAAAAGAACATTTAATTATTTTAAATTATTTTCATATAAAGTATTAATGAATTTATCGCTAGTCAAATAAGTTTTTAATTAAACATCAATTTATCGATCAGAAAAAAAGAAAGGAATATCTGCTAAGAATTCTTTGGCTCATGGTGATTGGTAAATTCCTTTTTAACTTATATTGCAATGCAGTTTTAGGGTTATACTGAGAGCTGCACCATGCTGGAAATATCCAATTAAAACCTATTAATGTTTACAAACCGCGATTAAAAAGGATTAAAATTAGATTTGTATCGATTTTAATCGGTCATAAGGTTTTTTAAAAAATTAATCGGTTTCATTTGCATATTTTTAGCAAGGGCTGTGACAAGTATTTTGCACAGCATACAGCTCATACCATAAAAATTTACTATTCCAATTTGTTATGGGAACAAAATTCAATTCCAGAATTTGTTATGGGAAGATTTTGACGATTTTCACATTATAGAAGTTTTTCATATAGTTTTCTTAAAATATATAATACACAAGTAGAACTTGAGAACCTTGACGTTGAAAAAACAAATATTCAATATATTAAAATCATTAAATTTCTCTAATTGTAATAATTACCGGAATCGCGTGATCAAAATGTTTCCTGATTTTTCATTTAAATAGCATCTGTTTAATTTGATGGATTAGTTTGTTACATAAGCCTACTTAAGTCGAACTTTCTAATTTTTTTATTAAGATATTTAATTCAGTCACGAACTCAGTCAAATGAATAATTAGATTCACATACTGAATACTTTTTTCTCACCACTTATCTCCATTTATAGAAACTGACCAGCAAACCGCTATTTACTTATACACGTATAAGGTGTTTTGTTTAATTACTCATGATTAGCACATTCGTAGTTGTGCAATCATATTTCATATATTGCAATTTAATTATGATATTTTGTAAGTTTATCTTTATTATTGTTATATTAATTTTTTATTAAATAGTTTAATATAAATTATATTTAAAACTCAATTACTTTGCTTTAAATATAATAATGGATATATAACAGTTTTATTCGACTATTAAAATATTTTTGACAGTGTTTAAAATTAAATAATTTTAAAATTTTCTCGTGTGCTATAGAAAACTTGATCAATCCGGTATTAGACCTATACCAGTACCGATCTATTATTGAATCTCATTACATGCCACTTGTTCTAAACTATTTCATCTCTCTATTACATCACTCATATCCTCTCTGCATACAATAGGTGGTACTGTCCGTCGCGGCCGCTCTGACGCTGACATCAGGCTCGAGGCTCAACGCTGGGAAGCGAAGAAGAGAGTCGAAATGGGACACCATCCACCACGAGTATCACGGACCACCGGCTCCCCTGGCCAAGGACGGCCGAGTGATCGACACGCAGGAAGTCGCGATAGCGCGAGCCAACCATCTCGCCATCCACGCCGAAACGGTCATAGATCTAGCCCGAAAGATGGCGGAGGCTAATGCACTGGACGCCAAGTGGGGACACAAGGAGGTCCACAAAGCACCCGCAGCCACGGAAGCCGAGGCCGCACCCGAGGCAACCCCGGAAGCGCCCATAGTCGCGGCACCCGTAGAGATGACGCCCGAGCTGATGGCGATGCTGATGGAAGCCGCTGCCGTCGAGGAACCAAAGGCCGAGGAGGAGGTAAAGGAGGAGGAGGCACCGGCTGCCGAGCCAGCCCCGGTAGTGGAAGCCGAGGTACCCGCGGAAGTTTTACCGGAAGCCGAGGCGATCGTGGCAGCGGAACCGGAACCCGCGGCAGCACCGGAGCAGCCAGCTGCGGCTGAAGCTGCAGCAGCGGAACCAGCAGCCGAGGAACCCAAGGAGACGAAGAATGAGGAGGAGAAGAAAGAGGAGAAGAAGGAGGAGAAGAAGGAGGAGAAGAACGAGGAGGAGGAGAAACCTGTAGTGGAAGCTGAGACGAATGAGGTGGACTTCTCGACTAGGCCTTACATCATTTACCAGCCCATCTACGGTGGACCCCTCGCTCCCCTTGGCGAAGACGGTCGCGTTCTCGACACGCCCGAAGTAAGTGCTCGTCGATCGGTTGATAGGAGGAATTTGAGAATGCCGAAGCCGAAGTAGACCTGTTTAATATAGCGGTTAGAGTTGAATAGACGAATTTGTATTCAATTAATTTTAGTTGATATGTCCCGATTAGTTTCGAACTATAGTCATAATGATATCATTTAATCTTATGGTATATAGTAAATATTTAGTAATACCGCGCATTGAAGATAATTATTGCTTTTAAGCTTTTTCAAGATGGCACACAAATAGTTTGATATATTAAGTCTAAGAAGATAGAATTGAAAAGATTTAGTCTATTTGTCATTTCATTCTATTATAATAAATCGAATCTATCGCATATTATATAAAATTATGTCAGATAGGCCAGATTAAAGGTACTTTCGCTTTCGCGTAATAGGATTAGGTATTTTTGGCAAATAAAATTGGCTAAATAATTCTTCGATCATCGAGTCAAGTAATATCATAAGTTTATATCAGTAGTTAAATAAGCTAAAATGTTTATTTATTCCAACTGTACAAACATGTATAATATATTCTGAGATAAATTCAAAACAAATTAATGCGAATTATTAGGTATTAGATTTGTAAAAATAAGGTAAAATTAGATTACAATAACTGCCAAGTTTATTAATACTATTAGCTAACAATGTAGTAGTAAAATTGTCGTTTATCATTGTGACAAAAATGACTTAATCAAAACGCGGTGTAATCGAGTAAAACTGATATTCAGAGCAATCACAGTTCGCGGTACTATTACATGGAGTTATTGATATGCATCGGTAATATAAGTAGGTATCGTCTGCTTTTACTCAATCTTGTGGTATACATTCCAAGATCTTCATTGCAAGCTTACGACACTTATGCAGTGAAAGGTGACTTTAAACCATAGTGGTCAGTCTTATACCTTTTATAGTTCAAATAGTCAACATAGAAATAAAAGCTTTGAGTATCAAATGAATCTTCTAGTAAATTGATAAGAGATATTGCAGTATAACGAGTTCTTTCCCTCTAATTCATTGTATATAAGTTTTATCCATTTGAAGTAATTACATCTGTAATAGACTTATAAGCCACAGCTACCCTAGAACAAAGGGTAAAGAATTTTTAAGCTAGAGTAAGTCTATTAACTCGAAAAATTCTACATTCTGGATATCTGTTTGGAAGATTAAATGACCAAAGTTTTCATTAAAATTTTTTATAACACAGACTCCATCGATCCTCAGAGTTTCCTTTGTCAATCCATCCACATCAAATTACCTACATCATCTCATCATAAAACTTATATATTTCACAGGTGCGCAAGGCAAAGGAAGCTCACCTACTTGCTTACGAGCAGGCAGTGAAGCTGGCAAAGGCCGAGGCGGAAGCAGCTAAGGAAGGCGCCGTGGCGGCACCCGCGTGGTACCAGATGCGCAAGAGGATCTACGTGCCACCGGTGCATCTGCTCTACAATTTCGACGGACCGATTGGCTACACAGGACCATCTGCGCCGATCGGCAAGCACGGCAAGGTCGTCGACACCGCGGAGGTTGAGCGCGCCAAGGCCAATTTCAGGAGGGCTTACGAGCACGCCGAGGAGTTGGCCAAACTTCATCCGCCCAAGCCCCAGGACAACTCCGTTTGAGCCGCACCGATCGACGCGAGCACTCAGGATATAGTCTAACCCGTTCGTTACACAGCTGTATATTATCAATTACGTATGTATTTAATCGAAACTAAATACCGACCTCACTACGACCCTATAGGGGCACGACTTACCCCGAGACTGGGCTCAAAGGTACTTGGAATTTCTATCATATACCGAGAAAATTATTTATTACGGAAATGGATAATTGGATAAAAGAGGGACAATTTCATTGGTCCATTTTAGTTTATCGTGCATTTCCACCTAAACCATGTCACTAAATATAGCTTTATTATTGTTTTCACGTCCAAAGACAATATTTAAAAACTCATATAGAAAACCGGATAATTCTGTTAGATATGGTTTTTGTTTTCACTCGTTTATATTCATGTAAGACAAGGACAAAAATGCCAAGTACTCTTTCGTCCTTCATTGTTATTTAGTCACACAGTATGAAATATTAACGAGATATTAGGTGAATGAGTACTGCTATACTCTTATGTATTATCCTATATATTGGAGGTGTACAAATATTATTCATATAGAGGATTTTATATCGAGACCATTGTGTATATTTTATAAATATTCGATGCAGTGCGTTATTCACTTCCGCGTTTTGCTCTTATTAACACGCATCTACAAGATGATCAAGAAAAAAACGAAAAAAATATTCACTATGAGCACTTGAATTAACAAGATCTTAGTATAATAATTTAGAAATAGCGAATTGTAGAATAGTAGACTTATCAATTTTTTAATTAACAGAGCATTATATAAACATCAAATGTTTGATGTTCAGCTGGTCAAATAGAAGCTTGTATCGTTTTTTTTTCCTTGAGAAAAAAGTTATGCTAAAACAGCTTGAAAACCCTAGGTTACGTAACTGCCCGATAGCGAAAAATATCTAGTATACATATATTTTGCTATCGGACAGATATAACTTGAGACATTCAAGCCGTTTCAGTTTGATTTTTTTCTTAACGTAATTTTCGTTATAAAAAAATAATGTAGTAAATAAAGACTTCTGAAGATCAGTAAAATTCATACCATGAATTATAAGAATTATATTAATTATATTAAATTATATTATACTATTTAATATTATTTTTATTATTATTATTATTAGAATAGTTGTTACAATTATCGACTGAAGGTAGCCATCGATTAGTGGCTTTTATACTTTATTATTGTAAAATTGTTCTTTTGTATTATATCGACGGTTAAAATTCGTTTATTCGGGTAGTAGTAAGCTTCGTAGTTTATGTATGAATAAGATATTGTATTAAGTATATTGTAATTATATATATATATATTATAAAATTAAAGAGATGTTTATTAGTGTGTCATAAAAATGTGTGCATGTACCTTAATCAAATATATGAGAATTTTGTACTGTAAATAGTATCTTATTTTTATTGCAATACCCTTGATATGATTAATTCAACCTTTAAATCTCCTACATTTTAACTAATTTTTCCTAAGTATAAATGTGTAAAATTCAAAATGTTGCAATTTAAATTATTTTTATTTTTATTATCAAACTTATTATGTTGAAGTTCGTGTATATATTTACGAAAGAATAAAAATGTGTTTATTCTTAAATGTTTTTATTTATAAAATAAATAAAAATAATAAGATTGACTTTTCATTTCATTTATAAAAGTTATATCGGTTGTTGAAAACACTATTTCTATACTCGAACTGGATAATTATTACTATTTTGTATTTATAAATATAGCACTGTTTTTCATGATACACAAGCCAAAAGGTAAAGTTAATGTGCAGTTGTTAAAACACACTTTGAAATATGCTTTTACAAGAAAAATATATTTCCATGTTTTCTTTAACCCATTAACGACCAAGACCCCGAATTTTCAACAACTTTTTCAAGGTTTTTTTTCAACTAAAAAAAGGTTTGAAAAAATTTGAAAAAGAT